>JAQQSK010016635.1:0-10371 GCA_028658325.1 Potorous gilbertii | reverse complement strand
ACATTAAGAGCATTCAGAGAACTAAGACCTTTGCTTGGCAATTATATTCTGGAGTCTATTTTCCATTCTGCTTAAAAGTTACAAGGAGGTAAATTTTGCCTCCGTATAAAAAGTTTCTTAAATGTATTCAGTAGTGGGATGGGCTGCCTTGTGAGGTAAGTTCCCTGTCACTGGAGGTGTTCAAATGACCACTCACTGAAGCTGCTGGAGAGTAAATTCATGCATCAGATAAGGTTTATATCAGACAACCTTGGATGGTACGGATAAAAGAACACGGACTCTAGGGTCAGGGGGATGTGGGTTCAAGTCCTGCTTCTGATGTTTCCTACCTCTACAACCGGGAGCAAATTATTTGCATTTAATTTCTTTGGCCCTCAGGTTCCTCATTTGTAGAGCAAGTCAGTTAAACTGGATAGCTGTTAAGGTCCCCTACAGTTCTAATCTATTCTTCCACAAATCAAGATGGATGATCTATAGTCATCTTAAATTCAAAATATCCCAAATGAAACTTATTGGCTGCTCTTCCCTAAACCTAGCATTCCTTTAAATGTCACTATTTCTGTTAAGTGCACCAGTATCCTTCAAAGGAAAAATTCAGAACCTTGCGGTTACCCTTGACTCTTCCTTCTCTCCCTTGTGCCCTGTATCTAACCAGTTGTCAAGTCTTGGTGGTTCTCCCCATTGCTGTGTGGTTCATCCTTTGTTCTTGAAGAGGACCATGATATCGGGGAGATGATGACATGACTTGCAATTGAATTTGATTTGAGTGATGGAGAGCTGGAGCCACAGCAAGGAAGCAGAGAGCAATAACAATCATGCTATATAGCATGTATGTTACGCTGTAAAGTTTGCAAAGCACTTTGCATATGCTGACTCATTTGCTGCTCACAATAATCCTTTGAAGTAGGTGCTATTACTTTACAGAAGAGAAAACTGAGATACATAGAGGTTAAATGATCTGCCAAGGTCCCTCAGCTAGGGAGTGTCTGAGGCTGGATTTGAGCATGTCTTCCTGACTCAAAGACATGTGCTCTATCCACTGTGTCACCATAGAAGTGGGTAGTTCTCATGATCTCAGACAAAGTTAAAGCTAAAGCAGATTTATGCAAAAGAAAACATAGGCAAACTACACCATATGACACGTCAGTCATATTAATCAAGATTGTTTTAGACTATTTAAAATAACTGGACACTATATGGTTGGAACATTGTTGTGGTATAGGAAATGTTGGTGGATTTAGAAAAATTTGGAAAGACTTGGACTTATGAAGGAATATATTATCCACCTTCAGAGAAACAGAGCATAAACAAATACAGTATGAACTTACATAGATGCATGTGAACATTGTGTACAAAAAAGTACACAATAAAGAACAAAATAAAACCTGCAAGGAAGCAAAGAAGAGATGGACAGCTCTGAACAAAATGAGTAGTATTTATTATATAGGGTTTCTTGGAATGAGTAATTTGTCTTCTCTCATGTTCTGTTGTGCATATGGCAATTTTTTTCTTTTCTTATTTTGTAAGTTATTTTGTAATTTTTAGTATCTAAGTTTGTTTTTTAAATTTTTCTTTTTTTCTTATTTTGTAATTAGGTTAAAAAAAACACACAAAAAATGTTTTTAATAAATAGGTAGTTGTACCATAGCCTGTAATATTATACTCTATAATGGTTCTATTTCAGGTTTTTGTGATCAGAAGACCACATGTGGAACAGTAGTTCCAGTTCTAGGTGATACATTTTAGGAGGGACACCAATGGAAGGCTGACAGAGGAAGATGGCCACCATATGTAGGGTACAGTGCCCATGCTAGAGAGTAGCACTTCTTAAACTGTGGGTCATGACCCCATATGGCCATGAATGAGAAAATTTGGCAATAGTAAAAGACTTCTGAATAAGCAATGACCAAAAATTAATTAAAAGGCAAAGGGATAATGAATCTGAGATGTTTCTGGCAGTGCTTGCCTGTGTTGCATCTCGAAACCTCATTTTAGCCTTGGTTCTGAACACAGAATGTGCACTTTACACTGAGCATGCCCTCAGGCCACACAACAAATGCTTCTTAAATGCAAAAATGGGTCTCCAGACGAAAAAGCTTAAGAAGCCCTGCTACAGAGGAATAAGTTGATTGAACACAAAAGGTTTAACCTAGAGAAGGGAACATTTGTTCAAATGTTTGAAAGGTTCATGTGGAAGACAGGAAGGTAACTTTACATGGTTTGGGGGATGGTAAAAGCATAAAAGTGTATAAAGCATATTTCAATTAAGCAATAAGGAAAAGCCTCCTAGTGATTTGAGCTGCTGAAAAATGTCATGACCAATTTTGAAAGGCAATGAATTCCCTGTCACAGGAGGTCTTCAAGAAGAGGTCAGATGACCACATTTTAGATATTGTGGATAGGATTCATGCTTTGGGTAAAGGTGAAACTAGATGACCTTGTATGGCTCTGCCACTGACTTTGACATGTCACTTATTTTCTCTTGGTTTCATCTGAAAAATTGGGCAAGAAACTGAGAATCTCCTTTTATCCTAGGGATATTATAAAGGAATACAGTCTAACAGACAGAAGATGCTCTGAGTTGTTTAGGAGAAATAGTTTATAGAGTGTAGTGAGAATTCTATAAAACACTCCAATTCAATTCATCCTTGAGTCTCAGTCCTCTCAGACTAACATCCATCAGCTCACCTTTGGCATCAAAGCACTGGGAAAGCCAATACTTCCCAAACACAACATCCATCCTCTCGCCATGTCGACAGACAAAGAGGCATCGCTTCTGCGGGCCGGGCTGACTGTTGACTCGAAGGGGCTGTTCAAGGAATGAAAGAAAATAAGTACGTGGGAAGTACTTGGAGGTAGTAAAGTGAATTACAAAAGGTGCTGAACTCAGTCATAAGAGCTCAGGTCAAATCCTAGCTCTGCATATATGGCCTGTGTGACTTGGTGTAACTTCTCAGGGTTTCAGTTTCCTCATCTGTAAAGAAAGGGTTGAATAAGATGACTTTTAAAGTCCCTTCCTGCTCTAGATATCAGATTCTCTGACAACTGAGTGGAAAGCCCTGGGTGCAGGTGGGCAGTAGGATTATTATTCTTATTTGTAAATAGCCATTTTGATTTAATGCTTGGATCTAAGAAGCTAAGGAGTCAGTCAACAAAAATTAATTAAGCATTGTATTTAATGCCAGGAACCATGCTAATTAAAGGGGGGAAATTTGGGACACTCAAATCCAAAATAAAGAAAGGCAAAAAAATAGTCTTTGCCCTCAAGACGCTTATATTCTAACGTGGGAGAAAAAAATGTACAAAACTAGTTAGTGGTAGTATAATTTCTTTTTCTAAATGAGAACACTATTTGGTGGTAAGATGTCCTCAGGGAGCAGGACTACCATTATTGCAAAAGTGACAGTTCCTATAAAGAGTACATTGCCCATCTGGAGGACTACAGCAGCCTCTAGACTCTGCACTCTGATGCTATGTGTTGAGAGAATGCCTCTCTTTAGCCACTGTACTGATCACAGAATAGTAAGGCTGGAAGAAACCTCAGAACTTAGCCAATTTAATGCTCTAATTCTGCCAACGAAGAAACTGTAGCCCATGGAGAATGAGGAACTTGGCCAAGGTCACACAAGTAGCCAAGGACAGGATGGGGGGTGAAACTGGATCCTGTGGCTGCAAACCTAGTGCTCTCTCTGCTGTCCTTCTGACCTCCTTCCTCCACTCCTGAGCTACAGCAGCTCCCTTTTACTACCTGTGCCCTGGAGACAGCAGCTGTTCTTCTCAAGTAGTGGAGACTTAAGGAGAAAACTTGCCAATTCATGCACATATTCTGCTCTGGTTCCCTGATTTAAACTGCATTCTAGCTGGATGAATCTGCTCACAACATATGAGCTGGTTAATTTTGCTTAGAACTTTTACATTATCTTTTCCTATCAACTGAAATGTGTCCCCTCTCTACCTAGCTGGATCCCCTCTGATTCTAAAAACCTGGTTCTACATATACTGACAAAACAAGGAATGAGAGACTTGAATCGGATTCTCCCAAATTTACCAACTCTTTGACTGGGCAAAGTCATGCCTCACCGAACCTCAGTTTCCTCATCTGTAAAATGGGGGGAATACTACCTAGCTCTGCCTACTTTACAAGGTCATGAGAGGCAAATTAAAAGCAATAAAAGTAGAAATGCTTTTAAAAGTGACATTATCATCTCTTTCTGGAAACCCACCTTAATTAACCCATCTCAATCCAATGCCACACTCAAGTATGTATTCTTTGAGCTTTTGAGAGGGAGAGACAGAGACAGACAGACAGAGACACATAGGGACACAGAAAGAGACAGGAGAGAGAGACAAAGACAGAAAGATATAGAGAGATTAAGAGAGAAATAGAGACACAGAGATAGACAGAAACACAGTGAGAGATACAGACAAAAACAGAGGCAGAAGAAGAAACAGATATGGAGACAGAAGAAGAGACAGAGGGGCAAAGAGACATATATAGAGACAGAGGAGAGAAACAGGCAGAGGGGCAAAGAGACATACATAGAGACAGAGGAGAGAAAGAGAAAAAGGAGAATTCCATCTCTCTTTCAATGGACTGAGATTTCTAAGTGCTTGGTTCACACCCCCTTCCTTTATCCCCTCATAGTGCTTTGTGCTCAGCACATGATGGGTATTCAGCATTCTCTGACTGCATACATGTTAGTGTCCCCCCAAAAAAGCTCCAGGAAGGACTGCTGCTATCTCTTTCTATTCAATGGTTCAGGTCTAATTTCCATCCTGACCAACTGACTTGTAATGCTTTAATTACTTACTAGAAACTCACAGCCCTTCCTTCTACCTTCTCTATTTGAGACAGCTATTCAAAACGTGCTACCTCTGACAGGAACACTGCTGGCTGGCCCTGGGTGTTCATTTACAGCAAATGAACCTGCTGAACTGCGTAGGGGTGGCAGGTTCTCTCCAGCTGTTTCCCAGCATTCAATCAGAAAAAAACCTCTGCTCCAGCTAGTGTGGTATCCTCACTCTCCCCAGGTTATAGCTTGAGCTCACTCCTTTTTCTGACTTTGTTCACCCCACCTAACGCATCTGTTTCCAAGAAAATCCTCCCCATTCTTCAAATCATCAGTCACCCCAAGAAGTCCTCTTGCCCTCCTGGTCTACAGTGAGAACCCCCTTCTCTAAACTCTGATAGTACCTATTGACTGATCTGACTACAACTGATTTGACAATTACACACTGTGTTGTTTAGTTGGCTATATCTTTTCACATGCAGATCTTATTTCCCCAGCTAGACTGCAAAGTCCTCAAGGGAAGCAAGAAACCAAGTCTCATATTTCTTTCTATTTTTCCAAAGCACCCAACCATATATAGTGGATCATTACCGGATTTGGGGATCGGACTAGGGTTCAAATATCTCCTCAGATATTTATTCTCTGTGGGAATATGGGCCAATGACTTCACTCAGAGGCCTAGTTCCAGATATGTAACAAGGACCAAGGACAAACAACATCACAGGGGACAGGGGTGGATGGGTAGGAAGATAATTATATTTGTACAAGCTGCTTCAACCTCAAGGATTGCTTGAGAAAGGCACTTGGGAAGCATTAAGGGACAGGGATTAGACCCATGATTGGTAAAGAGCTCTCTCAGTATGGAACTTCCTCTACCACTGCAGTACCTTCCCCACAACCTGTGTTCTTAGAAGGCTGCCATGAGTATTGATTGGTAACATGACTTATTAAGAGTCTAACAGCCAGTATGTGTTAGAGGCTGGTCTTAAATGTTGGTCTTTGTGACTCTGAGGCCCGCTCTCTAACCACTACACCAATGTGCTTCTCTACACATCTTAAAGCATGACATGAATGTGACTGATGATGTCTGATATGTGCTCAGTGAGAACCTATTGATCAAATGATTGTTAGAATGTTTCCCAAATGTTTCTGGCCAAACTTACTTGCATGGGCTGGCAGATGATGGTGAGGGGAGACGTCTCCCCTGGACCCTGCTCCTCCTGCTGCCGCCTCTCCAAAATGCCATCATTGAACATGAGTGAGCTGGAGGACGATGATGTGCTCAGAATTGAATATGAACTACAGAGAAAAGGACAGGAAGACATAAACTACTGGCACCCTGAGCAACAGGCCATGTGTTCTCGGGCCTTCAGAATGAACAAGAGAATGGGACTTAATTAACATAAAAAATATAGGTGGCAGCGATGGTGGTGGACAATGGTAAAGGGGAAGGACACAGTATCCATATTCCTTGAGAAGAACATCTAGTTGTACTTTGAAGAGACAAGTAGTTAATTAATTAAGGGTAGTCAGATTTATTTGTGCACAAATCCAATTGGAAGCCCCTTCTGGGCAGGAATGGGGTCCATCATTTATACATTTGGTACAGTATCACTGGCATGGTTGGTACCAACTATATATTTAGCTATAATGCCACAGCAATTATATGCTACTGTTTCCAGCTATTATTCTACCTGAATAAACAAAGGAATCCTGCTGTTAATCTTACTGTCCATAGCCATGTTCATAGGAAGGGAGGGCTTTCTGTGGCCCTGTTCACTTGTCTTCACCTCTCCAGAGTCATGGAAACTTTGTGACTGGTGGCCTCCCCTTTCAAGCCCCCAAATGAGATAATCCAATGGAGATGCATTTCACAGGTGAAGATCCTCACCATATGTGAAGGGACTGAGCCAAGAGTCTCCATTCAGAACTTAATAAAGGACTGTCAGAGCCCAACTAAGGTTGATGCTGAGTGGGAGCCAGTCACATCCAGCCCCTCTTTCCCCCTACATTAAGTTGTTTTGAATTAGCGAGCTACCAAGATGGCTCATCTCATAAATTTGGTCATTTAATTTTGGTTATTGTATAAATTCAATGAAACATGTTCTCTGGCCTTTCTGGGCAATCTGAAGGGAAGCAATAAATGCATGTGTTGCACAGATACTTAGAAATGACAGCCTTTCTTCCTGCCACTAATAGGAATGACAGCCATCACAGAAACAAAGCAAATACATGGAGTATCCGTTGGTGCCAGCTAACATATCAACCTCCTATTTTTTTTTTCTGACAGAAATCTGCCTCCCTGTAATGGCCCTTTCTACAACGCCCCCGCTGGAGAAAAGCCAGCTTTCCTCCCTGCCTCAAAGCTTTGGGGGCCTGAAATGATGGGATTTGTGGAATCACGTTGCCACATTTTGCTGGTTTGTGCTTCCTCTCTTCTCAGCTCAATTATGGCTTTGAAGAGATCGACTGGCTTCCTTCCCTCCTTCCTGCATTTCACTGACAAAAACACTGTCAGCTTCCTCAGCTGTCAATGCAACAAAAGAGATATGATTCACTCTGATGTGGGCTGTCAGTTTCAATAAGGTAACCATCAGGAACTTTATTTTGAAAACAGCACTGAAATCATCGCATCTCCTGAAAGACCACAGCTATGCTTGTTCATGCCTTGTTTTGAAAATGCATCCTGAGATTGTGTAGCTTAGCCCACCCAGCTCAGGTGAGCAATCTGTACTACGGAAATCAGTCAACAATTGGAGGAGTGCCTAAGACCTAAGGACATATTTTCTTAAGAATGGTGAAGAGAACTTGGAAAAGCATACAGGGGCCCGGAAAACAGGAAGGATAAGAAACATACAGAGACTGTGTAGCCAAGACAAGCAAAGTTTGAAAGGAGTTCTTATAGTTTTATAATAGGTAAAACTTATAAGCTGACTTTAAGGAGGGAGGGAGGGAGGGAAGGAGAGAGAGAGAGGGAGAGAGAGGGGGAGAGAGAGAGAGAGAGAGAGAGAGAGAGAGAGAGAGAGAGAGAGAGAGAGAGATTGTGTGCAGGTGTTATAAAAATGAGTTTTAAGGAATGTGTACAGAGTTCCCTCTCCTTAGTGACTCATATTTTTCTGGTGGTTAGTAGGAAAGAAATCTGAAGTTTGCTTCATATATTAAAGATGCTTTTCTGTCAGAACTTACCAACTGAACTTATGGAGAGGAAAGGGATGTGGGATAGAGATTAGAAAATATTCTTGATTCTGTATTTATGACATGTTTCTAAAGCTAACGAAGGGAGGGTTTTTCTCATCTTTTCTTTCCCTAGACAAAATATAGGCTCGAATTACCTCCCTCTGCTTCTCTTTAATGATTGTTAAAAAAAAATAATAGTACTAATTTCAGTCACTACATATTGGCATGAGGCAGAGCACAGGTTTAACTATGAGGGAAGAAAATCAAACCAGCCCCCTCCCTCTAGCAGTGTGCCTGGGAACACAGGACAGGAGAGCTAAGGAGGGCTTTCACTCTCGGACCAATCAAGGAGGATGAATATGCTTTGGTCTTCCTCATTTTAGATGAGTTGAAGGGTCCCACACAGGCTGCCCATCTGCAGATGGGCACAGAGGACAACCACATCCTGAGAATGGCATGCCATCTTTCAGAAAGGTCTATCACAGTCAATGATGCCATACTGTCATGATAGTGTGCACAGCACTTGAGTTGGAGTTGGTAAGATGTAAGGTGGATCCGCCACTCAGACACTTACCAGTGTGTGACTGCTCAACTCACTTAACCTCCTTCTCTGAGCCTTCCTTATTCCTTATATGTAAAACAGGTATAAATAAAATCCCCTACATCACAAGGCTACAGTGACAATCAAATAAGATAATACCTGTAAAATATTTCCAAAAGGATTAAATAAATGGGAACTAATATTATTACTGACTCAGCAAGGGGGGAACTTAAACTTGCCTGGTTTGCTTTGTGGAAGTCGCAGAACATGCTGCAGCAGCAGCAATCACTAGCATTCATATATCCCTTTAAGGTTACCAAAGGGTTATGTCCACTGATCCTTATAACAACCCAGTGAGAAAGGTGCCATCATCATCCCTGTTTTATGCCTGAGGAAAATAGGGTGGATGAGTGAGTGGCCCAGGGTCACAAAGTTAGTTAACATCCGAGACAGGGTTTGAACTCCAATCCTTCTCACTCCAAAGCCTGTCCTCTACATAATCCAGCTAGCTGCCTGCAGAGCACACTGTGTTGGAGACGCTTGGCGTTTACCTCTAGGGCTGGGTGGGCAGGAATCCCATACAAGTGAGGGCCAAGGGCAATGGGACATCTCTCAAGTAACACTTCACTCTAGGCTAGCAGTAATACTAATAATTATTGCAAAAATAGCTAATATTTATACAGCGCTTACTCTGTGCCAGGCACTGCATTGAATCCTCTACCGTGATTGTCTCCTTTGCTCTCCACGATAACCCTGTGACATAGGTGCTACTATTATCTCCACTTTGCAGGTGAGGAAACTGAGGCAAAGAAATCAACTAACTGACTTGCCTAGGTCACACAGCTAATAAGTGTCTGAGGTCAGATTTGAACTTGGGTCTTTCTGACTCCAGACTCTGTGTTCTCTATCCACTGCGCCACCTGACTGCCCCACACTTCCCCCTTGATGGGTCCTACCTCCCCAAACAGAGGAATGATAGCAATTTAAATCTGATTATGCGAATTGTAAATGCTGAGGGAGTGCTGTCCATGTACCCTCCTTCCCAAGTCCTACAGAGCTAACCAGAAGCCTGGGGACTACACACCTTCTGTCCCCTGGATTTGAAGTGTCAAACAAAAGACCCCATTCTGTATACCCTGCTTCGGTTCTGTTGCCCTTTCTTCTGTGCGATTGTTTTGTGTTATGAAGACTATCCTTAAAAAGCAATAGGCCCCCAAGAGTCTGCTTACCCATGGAATATCCAGGTACTGCATTCATCTGCCTTGGTGATGTAATTCTCAGGCAGGAGCCCAGAACAGCCAGTAGTTAAGGAGGTGCCATAGATCCAGCCCTCACTGGTACTTGTCTGCTCCATGGGAGACATGAAAATGAAGTCTCCAGGTACCAGCTCCAGCTCATCATCATTTTGTGGAGTGTAGGGATAGATTACCTGTAGCGTCTGAGAAAGAGAAGGAACGAGGCATGTGAAAACTTTTTAGCCAAACCAGTGACATAAATGCTCTTGTGACTGGGCAAGTTGTTTTATCCTAGCCTATCCTGTTGTTCAGTTGTTTTCAGATGAGTCCAACTCTTTATGACCCCATTTGGGATTTTCTTGGCAAAGATACTGGAGCAGTTTTGCCATTTCCTTCTCCAGCTCATTTTACAGAGGAGGAAACTGAGGCAAACAAGGTTAATTGACTTGCCCAGAGTCACACAATAAATGACAGAGACCAGATTTTAATTTGGGTCTTCCAGAATCTAGGCCTAGCCCTCTAGCCACTGAGCCACTTAACTGCCTTGTAGGCAAACAGAGGTTAAGTAACTTGCCTCATACAGCTAAGCCAGTAAGTGTTTGAGGCCAGATCTGAATTCACCCTATCC
>JAQQSK010016634.1:0-10371 GCA_028658325.1 Potorous gilbertii | reverse complement strand
CCCCCCCCCCCCCCCCCCCCCCCCCCCCCCCGAGCTCATGTTATGATGGAGGCAGGTGTAAGTAGCTGTGAATCTAGGATATATAGAGTTGGAAGGGCAGTCTTGAGGTAGTCAGGGAAGCTGGAAGCAAAGCCAAGGAGGGAAAGTATTTCCAGGAGGTGGGGGGTCGGGGGTCGGTCTGTGCCCTGAGTGTTGTGAGATGGGCCAGTCCTGTGTGAGGAATAACAAATAGCTGTTGAAGCTGGATTGTAGAGTTCTGGAGAGGATTCAAGTGTAAGGTAGAAAGGGGCACAGTGTAAAGGGATAGGGATATATAAAGGAAGGCAAGGGCTTTTACGGAGCTCACAGTTCTAATGGGGGAAGCAACAGTAAATTAAGCGGGCATGTTCCTGTAGAGTAGATGAGAGATGACCTTATGGGAAAAGAGGTGTTCATGAAGGCACGCCATTGTGAGGAGTAGGAGGGATCTAACCAGTCGAATATAGAAGTTTAAGTGGATTGTCACATTTGACCAACTTTGAGAGGTTGGTCCTACAAGTGTTAACCCCATTTTACAGAAATGAAAAATAAGGCTCATAGTGATTAAATAAATATATATACGTCTGTCTGGTAGAACAATTTTATTTTATATTTTTATCTCCAATGCTCTGGTTGCCCAGTGATTGGTAGTTATTTGGCACTTAATAAATGCTGGTTGAGTTGTCTTTACACACATAGTGAAGTGTCAGAGGTGGCATTTCTACTGAGTTCTCCTAATATAGCCTTCTAAACAACTTAAAAAAGGCATGTGAAACTGAAATCTGAGTTCAAAACTCTGTCAGCTATAACTCAGATCTGAGAGGAAACTCAGGTGTGTTCCTGAGGTCTCCTTCCCCTACCTGTTTCCAGGCTGCTGTTTTGGCATCCTGTATATCAAACATTTGGGGAATACTTGTTTCTGGAGGCCCACAAAAGGGTTCATGGATTTCCAGGTTTGTTACAAGCTAGGTTTCTCTTCCTACTTCACCTTTAAATTTGAGGCAAGGCATGGAATTTCTGATATTTCAGATTTTTCTGTATTTTCTAACTAGGGCCCTTTCTTCATACTGGCTCTGAGATATTTAGGACTTTAATTGGATTAATCCACAAGACAGACTGGATCATGATAAAGCTATAGCAATGAATCAAACTTTCTCTAACTCTTCTTTCCATTCATGCTCCTTCATGTCCTAGAGAGGAATCTGTTGGTATGGCCTAATTAGCATGTGTATTTTTTTTAACTTCATATTTCCAGTGTTCAGTGTGCTACTCTTGGTGTTACCAATATTGGTTGGCATTAGGCAATATTGTCAGTAGTGGGACTTTAGGACAACTGAATTCAGTTGATAATTTGGCCAGGGGAGGATGCACTGAATTCTTTACACTTTAGCCATCAGAATATCTGGCTTGCTGTTAGTGATTTAAAAAATCTTAATGTTTGTAGTTGTCTAATGATTTCCTCTTGACTTTTTTTGAGAGACAGTTAAGGAAAAATGATGTTTTTGAGGTATTGGGCCAGTTGTCCAGAACTCATAAAATTGACATGCCTGCCTTTTGATGAGTTTTATGGTACCCTTTGAACAAATTTAACTTCTTGATTTTTCTCCTTTAGCAACCTTTGTTTCGTTAGGAAGCTAGCTTTTCTTTTGTCTCTTCCTATTTGAGTGCTGTCTCATTGGTGAGCCTTAGAAGATGTATTCCTAAAAGCCATCTCTGCCCATGAGCAGTTATTTTTTGTGTAATTTCAGAACATTGTTTACCTCAGTGGTTATCTGGCACTGATGAAAATGCCTACATAAAGACCCAGAATAATGAAATTATCAAGATAGTTTAAAGAACTGAATTTATGTGTGTTGGGAGGGAAAATGTGACATTGTCATTCTCAACTTCCAGGAGACTGTATACCCTTTACTTAAGTCAATCTTCCTTCCTCTATATTTGCTTGAATATTCCTCATCAGCCAGCTCATGAAGGCAAGATAGACTGTTTTTTTAATTCCTTTTTTTCCTTTGTGTTTGGTTGGCAGAGTGACCTGGTGCACTTGGGTCTCCATTTTCCTAGCATTCTGAAGCCATCCTGAACTTGATAGGCTGGAGATTCTAGGTGTTTCAGCAGCTCCAGACTTCACTGATGACCCCCCGGTGAACGGTTATGAAGAGAGGACACAGTTATTCAGAGGTAAAATCAGTTCCACTTTTACTTGCTTTCGTTTTACCTGTAGCTAATCTTTCCTTTTCTCTTTGTCAAGGCTCTGACAGAAGGAATTCATCTTATTCTCTGTCACATTTCCCTGTTCCTCTGCTGAGGGGGGATAGTTGCGGCAGCAAAGTATATGGTAGTGACCTTCTGTATTTTAGTCTCCTGGGGACAACCTTGTCTGTGACTTAGTGTGATACCATGAGGCTGAAAAGAACCTTGACTGCCCCAAATGGGGGTGGAAACAGAAGCTGAGCTGGTTTCCCTTGGCTTAGAGAATGCGTGTTGTCAAAGGAAAGAATAGCCGCTGACTTGCAAGCAGAGACCTCAAAGCAGGGGCCAGCAGTTTGGCACAGTGCATCCTTTGGCCAAATAATTTCTTTTCATCTCCTGTCATGACTGGTGATCTCCTCAAAGCAGGCTCTGGTTGCTACTGTTCTTTACACAGCTTCCCAGCAGAATTTGGCTGACTTCGTATGGATGGACTGCCTGGCTTTTGAAGGGGGTGCCTGGTACTGTGGAGGGAGGGGGAGTTGATGTCAGAAATGAGACTTGTTGGCAGCTCTGAGGGCTGCCTTGAAGGAAAGGAGTTAGTGTCTTGTCCTAGGATCCTTGACTTCTTTCTTAAAAGTTGACCTTATTCATTTAATGGCTTAAGTACAGATTGATTACCTTGAACTTATTAGAGAAGTGTTTTTGGAAGAAGCCTGGCAGAAGTTGCATTTTACCTCCTAATTCTGGAGCTGTTTTGAGTGATCACAAGTTCTAGTTATACTTCTGAGATTTTAGAAAAGTGATATTGTCACTTTTCTAAAAACCAGAGTTAATTGGAGAAAAATCAGGTGTGGAAGTTACACATCTACCAATATTTGGGATTTGTGTGCAGGACTGGCAGATTGTAAAACGAATAGAGTTAGCTTCTCTTTTTGTCATTTATGTAGAGATATACATCTCAGCAAAAAGATTGAAAGATGAAATATAAAAATTTGTTCCATTCAACTTTTCTTTCTCTGTGTAAAATTAAAGAAGATTCCTAAAGGTGCTGGAGTGATTCAATCAAAAACTTAATTTCTGAGAGTCTTGAATTTTAATAATTTCTGATGGTGAGGTCTTTGCTCTTTGGATAATTGTTAATAAGCTTAGCTTCAAATATCTCCTTTCTTCTGAATCTGGAGTGACTTGGCTACCATCTTTTTCCCTCTTCAGAATCTGAGGTTCTATTGCAAACTCAGGCTTTAGTAAGATGCATATATTCACTGTGGTTAATGAGTTAGTGGCTTGGTTTGTAAAACAGTATATTCTATTCTCTTGCCCAAAGAATATTTTGAATATCTTGTGTTTGAGAAATCTACATAACTAAGGAATATACTTGGATTTTCTATAGTACTCGTCAGTTTGCAGTAACCTATTCTCAAAGCTGACTGGGTGTTTTTGTCAGTTTCTTCAGAAACTATTGTGTCCTATCAGGGTACCTTTGAATTTTGAGGCTATCCAGTGAAAAGTCTGTTTTTCACACTTTTTGTGACAAAAGTTCAGTATATAAATTCTGTCTTTGTAGCAACATCTGAATCTGTTTCACTTAATGTGAAGCAGAGCCCAGGTTTCTCAGATTGAAGTAATTCATTTATTTATTTTAAAAAATTAACTAATTTTAATTTTCAGCATTCACTTTTATAAGGTTTTGAGTTCTAAATTTTTTCTCCTCTATCCCTTTCCCCCTTCCCAAGATGGCATACAATCTGATACATGTATAGTCATATTAAGCATAAATATTTCCACATTAGTCAGGTTGTGAAAGAAGAATCTGAACAAAAGGGAAAAACCACAAGAAAGAAAAAGAGAAAGAAAATAGTATGCTTCAATCTGCATTCAGGCTTCATAGTTCTTTCTCTGGGTGTAGATAACACTTTCCATCTTGAGGAAGTGGTTCATTTAAATTGATATTATTTCCTTTTATAATGATTTGTACTAATGTAGAACAAAATATATGAAAATTTGTGACTAAGTGACAGGTTTCTTTCTCCTCAAGGACGTGACAGGAATACCCTGTACTGCTTCTGTTTGCTCTCTACTCCATTTTTAGGGTGTTGGTCTAAGAGCTATTGCACTACATTGAAATTCCTTCTGCTACCGTTTCAAAATGTAGACAGATTAAAATCAATTTGTGTTTTTTTCGTTAATTTATTTTAAAATTTAACATAAACCATCCTGAAAAATTCGTTTATTACAGTTTTTAAAAAATGAATATGTTCTCCATTTTCTCAGTGATGCTATTCTGTTATTCATTTTCCTTCACTATGAATTTTTTTTTGGGGGGGGTCTAGTTCTAACCATATATTATTCTTCAGGCTTTACTTTGCATTTTATACATCTTTCCAAGTATTTCTATACTTTGGATCTATGAGCTGTTAGCCTTCTAACATTATTTGAGCTTGTTGTTGAATCATTTCAGCCATTTCCAACTTTTTGTGACAACCTATTTGGGGTTTTCTTGCCAAAGATACAGGAGTGATTTGCCATTTCCTTCTCCAGCTCATTGATGAGGAAGCTGAGGCAAACTGGGTTAAGTGATTTGCCCAGTGTCACATCTGCTAGGTGTCTGAGGTGATATTTGAACTCATGAGGATGAGTCTTCCTGATTCTAAGACCCGTGCTTTATCCACTGCACTGCCTAGCTGCCCAACATTATTTGAGTACCATTACAGAATTTGACCTATCTCATGGTTTCCATACATGACCGGGCCATCTCCTTTTCTGAACTTACATCTCCTAGATGATGTCCTTTATGCTGTTTCCAATTATTATTTCGGTCTTTGGACCAATTTGATGAGTTGGCCATCCAACTGAAAATCAGTTGTACAATAGGCATTTTTTATCCACTTGATTGTCCTTTGTGGATTATTAGATCAAACTCTTTTGGGTTATTGTGGATATCATTAAAAAAAGGAGGAAAGGAAGGAAAGAAGCAAACATTTATTAAATTGCCTGCTGTGTTTTAGACACTTGTACTAAGGGCTTTACAAATATCTCATTTGATCCACACAACCTCCCTCTGAAGTGAGTGCTAATTATTATATTTTAAGATTTGAAGAAACTGAAGCAAATAAGTTAAATGACTTGTGCAGGATCACTCAACTAGTGTCTGAGGCTGTATTTGAACTCGGGTCTCATGACTCTAGGCCTGAACTTTATTCTATCCACCTTGCCACCTTGATGTAATCAGCACTATGTCGTCTACGAACTGGAGTGTCCAGAGGCCCTTCCCATATAAGGGAACTCATTTTCCATTTGGACTCTGTCCAGTTAATACTGTCCAATACCTTCCTATATGTCTTTTGTTAATAGGATTCTCTTCCTCTTCACATAACTCTTGAAGGGACTTCTCTCTTAATAAGAAGACCTAAAACAGAAAGGTATTTGCCACTAAATTGGACAATATTTATTGAACACAATCCAAGTGGAAAATGTATACTTTGGAGATAGCTTGTTGGAGAGCCTTGAAAGTTGCGTTTTGTTCAACTGAGTTAAATGCTTTTTAAAAAAATAATTAAAAAATAGAGTAAGATCGTGTGTCCTTTATATTTTTAGTCTGTGAAGATGTGACCTGCTGTATAGAGAATTGTTTGGAAATCTTGCCTCTCCCTTCTTGTTTACATTGAAGATTCTGTGGATACTTTTGTAGATCATTCTCATAATATTTTATAGAGAATAGAAAGTAGGCATGTGGTTGAGTTGAGTTCTTCTTCTGGTCTTTAGAATCCAACTCACATGTCTTCCATTACCATCTCTTACATTCTTTCTAATAGTCTTCTCCTTGCCTCCCCTCCCCCCACCTCACCTATCTTTTTTTGCACTTACTTGGTCTATTTATCAAGTGGGTTTGGTTTGGGTTTTTTTTTTTGTATGAAGGTATTAAAATCATTCTTGTTTGTCATTCTAGGATGTATTTTTTTAAAGACTAGGATCTATTTTTATCTCCTTCAGTACCTAGAACAGTGCTTTTCATTGAATTGAATATAGGAAGTTCAGTGTAAGTGATTATCAGTTCAGAGTGTTGTAGGAAAAAAACATTAATACTAATATTTAGTGTTTTGGTTCAAGTCTGTGAGACCATTTAATATTAATATTCAAGGATTTCTAGCTTGGGGAGATGTTTTTACTGGCAGAGTTCCTCATGCCCTCCAACATAATTTCCTTCCTCACGATGATATCAGGTAATATTTACAGGTTTTTTCTACCAGGAAAAGATCACAATATGTAAAAATATAATTTGATTGAATATTCCAAAATGACTGAGTACCAGTCTCATTCTCTCCTGACCCACTCTTCTTCCTTAAATAAACCCAGGGACCTCTGGGATTTTCTCAAGGGATATCTCAATCCATCTCCATGGAGAAGAGGCGATTAACTTCAGAATTACACCATATTAGGAGGTTAGGTTACACCCTAGATGAGAGAAAGACTTAAGTTTTTGTTCTACCTACTTTCCTAAAGAGAAAAGTCTGGAAGGAGTTTCAGACTGGAAAGATATTGTAAGTTTTGTAAAAGTGAGATTTTTTTAATATGCTTACACAGGAATTTTACCAATTTTGAGATCAATGCCTTTCACAATTTACCAAATATGGCAGCAGATTTTTTTATCTCAGGGTTATATGTAACTGTAAAAAACTTGAAGTAGTCTAAATGTACAATAAATTAGGCAATCATTGAATTGTAGTAACTTAGTGTAATGATGTGCTGTAATTAAGATTGGCAAGTATGAGGAATACAGAGAAATCTGGAAAGACAATTTATTAAGAAACTTTTTGGTCTAGATTTTTGATTTCATTGGTGTAGCATCTACAAGTGTAGATGAATAGCTGTTCTGTAAGCTTATGTTCTTAGAGAGATGCCTAGGACACTGAGAGATATGTTCCTTACCCAGGGGTCAGACTGCCAAGTATGTGTCAGAGGCTAGACTTGAACACAGGTTTTTCCAAGGCCAGCTAGTACTTCATCTACTAGGCTGAAGTGCTCCTTATAATGAAATAATGCAAAATGGGCAAACAAAAAGCCAGAACTAGAAAAATAAAATTCTACATTAAGAACACATGAGGAAAATAAATGAGAATTCTGACTCTGAATTGCAGTATTAAAATAGTGTTATAGTATTTTATGCATTGAAATGAATTAAATTTAGTTTGCATTGCCATTCAGTATTAAGTTTTTAATAAGACATTTTGAAAAGAAAAAATAGTACTCTCAGGCTGTTTTAATTTCAAAATTTGTACTTATAAGAAGTCTTTTATTTTTAATCATGCTCTGACTTCTTTCAGTCCTTTCATACTACTAACATGGCAGGTTTAAACCATGAAAATTAAGGGCCTGAGAATTTGACTTTGGATCAGTGACACTTAAGAAACACTTTCTTGGGATTTGGGAACTGCTAATTTGTCATCTCCTGCTGGTTAAGGAACAAAAAATCTGTTTCTAGGGAATATTGTTTATTTGTATTCCTCATGAGGCTTGTAAGACAGCACAGATGTTCATGTTATGAATTGGTGGATACAGTATTTTATCATAGGCCAAGTGTCTAGTAACATGTTTTAACTACATGTTGGACATGGGAAAGATTGAGCATGCAACTCAAAGAACATTATTATTCAGAATACATAAAAGCAATTTTTCTGCTAATGTATTGCCTTTTGTTAAGTAACTGTCATTGTTTTTCTAAGTCCTGATGGGTTGGCTTGATTTCCTACTTTTTTTCAATTGTCTCATTTTGCCTTTTTTTTTTCATAATTCAAAGTCAAATGGATTTAGTATTTGGAGTGCTAATGGCTTTAAGATATTAGAGAGTAGGAGACCAGATACTTTGACAAAGAAAGGCACATCTCTGTTACTTGATTTTTCTCTTATAACTGATTTGGGTCTTAATTCTGAGATAATATGTAACAGTCCATTCTATGTGAGGTTTGAGGCATCTTCTTTTGTCATCAACATACACTGTAGGTTGGGGGTTTTTTTGGTCCTTTTCATAAAGGAGGTTGTCATTAAGTAGTTTGTATCCACATCTAGCTGACTTTCTTAGGCATTCTTAACTCTGATGTTTCCAAGTGACAGTGAAAGAAGAAACATTAATTTGGGGGCTGATAAGTCCAGATATTTCTAGATTGGAGTCATAACAGTCCTCTATAAATAATGATTTGGGATTCACCCTGCTTCATGACAGCAGTTTTCTACCCAACCAGCACAATTTCTTGGATCCTCTAAAGATGTTGGCTATTGGTACAGAATATATAAATTAAATGAGCACAGTAACCTAGTGTTTGATGAACCTAAAGATCCCAGCTACTGGGGCAAGAACTTACTATTTGACTTCAAAAACTGCTAGAAAAACTAGAAAGTAGTCTGGCAGAAATTAGGCATAGACCAGCATCTCACTGAATACCAAGATAAGCTCAAGATAGGTACATCAGTTAGACATGAAGCGTGATAGAAGCAAATTACATGAGCATGAAAGAAATAACTTGTCAGATCTATGGATAGGGGAAGAACTTAGGACCATGAAAGAGATAGAGAGGTTCTTGAGAGGTAAAATGAACAATTTTTATTACATAAAATTTTTTCACAAGCAAAACCATTGTAGCCAAAATTAGAAGAAAATCAGGAAATTGGGAAAAATTTTTTATAAGTTTCTCTGATAAAAGTCTCATTTCTCAAATATGTAAGGAATTAAGCCAAATTTAGAAGAGTAAAAGCCCCATTGATAAGTGGTTAGAGGATATGAACAGGCAGTTTTCAGAGGAAGATATCAAAGCTATCAATACTCATATAAAAATGTTCTAATTCACTAATAATTAATGAAACGCAGATTAAAACAACTCTGAGGTACTACTCCATATCTGTCAGATTGGCTAACTTAATAAAAAGGGAATATGACAGTTGCTGGAGGGAATGTGGGAAAATAGGTACACTAGTTAACTATTGGTGGAACTGGGAACTAGTCTGGCTATTCTGAAGAATAATTTGGAACTATGCCCAAAAGGATATGTAAAACTGTGCACATACCTTTTGACCCAGCAAACTACGTACTCCCAGGAAATCAAAGGAAAAGAAAAAGGACAGGGCATATATGTACCCACAATATTTATAGTAGCTCTTTTTGTGGTGGCAAAGAATTGGAAATTGAGAGGATGCCCATCAATTGGGAAATGACTAAATACATTGTATTATATGATTATGGTGGAATACTATAGCGTTAAAAGAAATGATGAAGGAATTGATTTCACAAAAACCTAGGAAGACTTGTATGAACTGATGCAAAATGAAGTGAACAGAACTAGGTGAACTGTGTACACAGTAAGACCAATATTGTAAAAAATAATCAACTAGGGGGGCGGAGCCAAGATGGCGGAGTAGAAAGACTCACCTATGCTAGGTCCGAACCCACAGCCCATAGATTTCCTGTAAAAAGAACTCCTGACAAAGTCTGGAACAGTGGAAGCCGCGCAGCAACACAGTGAAGGAGATTTCCGTTGCAGAGAGCCCTGAAAAACCGACCGCAAAGGTACCCCGGAGGGAGCGGAGTCCTGTCCTGCCGAGCACTCCCCTCCCCCACCCCGGCCACGCGGCACTGAGAGGAGCGAGCAGAGCCCTGCAGGCGTCAGGGACCTGAATCTCCAGCAGCGGCGAAGGTCCTTCCACCCACAGACGCACAGGTCAGTGAGGGAGACGGGCTGAGTGGGGAGTGGGGGATCTCCGTACTCGGACCCCCTGGGAAGCGGCCGCTGTGGCAGATGCTGAGGCAGCTCGGCCAGAGACTCCCAGAGCGGGCTGGAGCTCCACCCCAGCTCCACTACAAAGGATCTCTGTAAAAACCCCCTGAGGGAACTGAGCCTGAGAGGCAGCCCTGCCCCCACCTGAGAACCAGCAGATAAGCCCCCATTGAAGAGCAGTCAAGCCTGCCGCCAAAAGCCCTGAGGCTGGGGAGCAGCATTTGAATCTCAGACCTCAAGCACTAGTGGGGCGGATCTAGGCCAGGGGTGGAGAGGACTCTCAGAAATCAAGTAACTGGCTGGGAAAATGCCCAGAAAAGGGAAAAAAACTAAGACCATAGAGGGCTATTTCCTTGAGAAGAGCATTCCTCCATTTGTCTCTGATGACGAGGAGGTCTGC
>JAQQSK010016633.1:0-10372 GCA_028658325.1 Potorous gilbertii | reverse complement strand
GTGTGTGTGTGTGTGTGTGTGTGTAACTATCTTTAGAGAAGGCAAGCTTTGAGGGTAATTCAGAATTCAATCATCAACCTTCCCTCTAATGAGGATTCAAAAAAGTATAAAAGAGTCCATGCCTTCAAAGTTCTCAGAACAATCCAGAAATACAGGGTATATACATTAAAAGAAGAATAAGAGTTTTAAAAAGTGATAGTATATATGACAGCATATGTGATGTAAATGATAAACTTAAAAGGAATTTGCCGAGAGTTACCAATTCACCAAGGACTGAAAGTGGGCCATGCACAAGAGGTCACATTGAAGGTGGGTCATCATGAAAGAGGTGTCTGATCTAAGACAGGGACAGAACAGAAAGGACAATTCTGGAAAGGCAAAGTAACTATAGCAAAAGCTTGGAAAAGAAATTTCCATAACAATCTCATTATTTTACAAAGCTGTCACTCCCATTCATACCAAATTAATTCAAAATTTTAACTATCGAAATGGTGTCACTGTATTTAACAATTTCAAACTTGATACAACCATCTATAGGTTAAATGTAAAACAACAGGTAAATTTATTACAACTACAACTAAATATTCCACCTCCAAAAAAGGTGAACCTAATGCAGTTCTTTCTCTACATTAACTAGCTCACCATTTTTCTAAATTGCTCAGATCACTCAGGAACAGTTACTAAATACAGAACCAGCACAGTTGAACATTTAGTAACCAATTTAAGTAACCCAGAATATATTGACATTAGTGGTGATAAAATATTATCAAAGATTAATAGGAAAAGATATAAACATTTGCCTTTGACATTTCTAGACTAAGATCTTGTGATTTTAATTGTTAGCTGGCAATCTGGGGCAACTAGGTGGCAAGTTGGATAGAGTGTAGTATGGAGAGGACCTGAGTTCAAATTTTACCTCAGCCAGTTATGTGACCCTTGGCAAATCACTGAACCCTGTTTGCCTCAATTTCCTCACCTGTAAAATGGCAAACTACCCCAGTATCTCTGCCAGGAAAACCACACGGGGGGACACGACCGAAACAACTCAACAAAAAGCTGGTAATGAAACTTCAAGAAGATTTAACAACGTGCAGTGTATTCCCACAATGTTTGGCTTGTGTAAAAAGAGCAAACTACAAGTATATTTTATCTATTTAGGAAAACATTAGTAAAAATAACTTAAGAAGTCTAGGTTCACTCACTGTGTTCTTGCAAACTGAACTGCACTCATTCTATTCTCTCTCTCCCTCTTAGAGATCACCAACAAGACCCTAACTGCCAAATCAAACTAAATTTTACTCAGTTCTCATCTTCTCTGATCCTTCTGTAGCCACTAACAGCAATGCCCTACCATCCCCTCTGCCTCCTTAATATTAATACTTGACTCCTTCCTGTTGCTCTAACTGCATCCTAGGGTTCATTCTGCACCTCACTACTCCCAAGACTACATCTTCAGGCTTCTCTTTCCCCACCTCTGGCTCCTACCCACAGGTGTCAAATAATCATCTTGATAGCTCCATAAAACTCCATCTCTGGCCCTGCTTTCGAGCTCAAGGATCCAGGCTCACTTTTCAAACCTTCTTCTAAACTTTGCTACCCATCTATCCCACTGATCTTAAAGGTTTCTTCCAACTTTGAATCTGAACCTTCCTCGCAGCAGCGCTAGTAATTCGTCCACCCTGCCTCTATCACCCTATCTCAGCCATGCTGGTTCACAATCTCAGAGTAATCTCTGAAAACTATTGTAATAAGTTTCACCAGTTTTTCTCATCTGATTTCACATCTCTTCTAAATTCAACCCAGACAGAGCAGCGCCAGGTCAATCTTCACGATATGTCTGTCTACTGCTCAAAAACTTTCACTGACTCCCACTGTCTACCAACCTTCTCCGTATGGCACTCAAAGATTCCAGAATCTGGCCCCATGCAACTTTATATCTTGAATACTACTTGCCACCACATCTCGATTCATGTACACTACCCTGCTGCCAATTGGGAATACAAATCCCTGGAAGAAAGTTTTCCGATTTACTTACTTAATACCTCTGCTCCATGTTTTCCTCTGACATGTAAGAGCTGACAATTTACTCATCTCTCCCAAATTAGCACAAATATCACATATCCCATGAAACTTTTTTCTCAACTTTCTCCAGAAAGAAAATCTTTCTCACATCAGACCTCACTAAATCCTACATTCTTTTTACGCACTTATTTTAAAAGATGAATTATATGTATATATACCTATTTTATCATCTGTAAACTTGTATCATCTGTATACCTCCTAGAGTGCTTAAAAACAAGTACCCTGTACACGGCAGGGAGGGCTTAATAATACTTATTGAATGTTGAAAAACACAGATTTCAAAATATAAAAGTACTTATTTTCCTCTTTACTGGACATAAAGGGAAGTTTGTTTTAAACAGACCAACATTTTAAAGCAGTAAGTAAATAAGCATTTTCTTAGGTGCTTACTATGTGCTAGAAACAGTATTAAGCACTGGGGAGACAAAGAAAGGAAAAACAACAAAAACCCAACACTATCTCTGCCCTCAAGTAGCATATATTCTAATGGGAGGGATGAAGTGGAACTCACTAGATTTATATACAGAGTAGATCAAAGTCATTTGAAAGGGGAAGGCATTAGTAGCTGGTAAAAGTTTAGAGAAGCTGGGATTTGAGTTGAGTCCTGAAGGAATTCCAAGAAAACTAAGAGGTCACGTGATAAGGGGGTCAAAGCATTTCAGGCCTTGGAGAAGGGCAGTGCAGAAGATACAGTCTATTGTGGCTAGATCATAAAGCTCATGGTTGGGGAGTAAAATGTAAGAAGTCTAGAAAGACAGCAAGGGGCTAGGTTATGAAGAGTCTTAAATAGAGAATTTTATTTATATTTATATTTGGTCCCAGAAGCAAAAAGGAGTCACTGAAAGTTCACAGAGCAAGCAGAGTGGCATGATCAACAAGAGGGAGGACTAGGCACTAAAAGTAATCAAACCTCACAATGTCTGAAACCCCTCCAAAGTAGGAATGCTGCATAAGATACAACTATTTCAGCTGTCTTGATGGTCTAAGAGGTAACAAACTTGTGGTTGGATGGCTCATCCTGCAAAACTGCCAGAGTGCTGCCCCAATCGATGAAACTGTAACTGAGAAATGTTTATTTAGTACAACATAGATAATGTTAATTTGAGGGTTTTTTTAAAAAATGTGAGGGTGGCATGTAGCTTGTTACTATTTGACACAACTGGTCTAGTAACAAAGTAACAAGTCAGATTAGTTTAATCCCTAACAACCTTTCTTAGCACCCTCTGCTCCATCAGGCACAAGCTCTGGCAGAACTGTTTAAACTAATCCTCTCACCGGCTTTAAACAAAGCTCACTCTGCCCTCCCCAACCTTTCTCCCTGTTCCATGGAAAATCAAAAGCCAAGAGTCTGCTCTGCCAGGACTGGAGCATGGCAGTGCTATGTGCTGCAGAAGTACTGGGCCACAGAGGGCTGTCCTTGTTTCCAGGAGAGAACCAATGATGCAGAAGGTGATGTCATGACTTGCAAGCCGAAATGGATTTAAGTGAGGCAGGGCTGTGCAAAGAGAGCCTGACAACTGAGGAACCAAAAGAACTGAGGCAAGACACTAGTGTGTATGTGACCCATAAGGCCTGAACAAAGGGTCTGGATCCTGCTGTGCTCAGCTGTGTCCCTCCAGAAACTACTTGGGGGCACAGAGAGCTTTGAATCCAGTACTGGGCAAACTGCTATCAAAGTGGAAGGAACCAGAAAGTGAGGGATGGGAAAAAAATACTAAAATTATCTAACATCTTTGACTCAATCATGTTGGGAAAGAACTTCAAAATGCTACAGATGTTAACCAGAGAAGATCTGGGTTTAAGTTCTAGCTGTTACTTATTAACCTAGACAAGTCACTGCACCTCTAGTTTGTATTCGTAAAATATAAGTAGTTGAACTTTGACACTGAGGACCTATGCAACTGTGGGCAAATCATGTAACGTCCCTTGGGTCTTAGCTTCATCAACTACAAAATGAGGGGATGAATTAAATGGTTTCTAAGGTCCCTTCTAGCTCTAGATGTCTGATCTTACAAACTAGATGAGACTCTAAGGTCCCTTCCAACTGCAACATTCTTCAAGCCATGCCAGTGATACATAATGTGTGTATGTATATATACATACATACATAAAGACGCATGCAAACAGCAGCTATATGGCTTCTGGGTGCAACCTGGGATTCCTTAAAAACCTTTTAACTTGTGTTTTAGCATGCTATAATAAATTCTAGAAGGTATAGAATGATTAAACAGTCCTTTTAGTTAATGGTAATATTGTAAATATAGTTCCAGATGATTCCAAAATGAAATTAATGACTGAGTATGGAAGTCTACAGCAGAGGTGCTTAAACTTTTTTTGTGTCACAGACCACTCTGCCACAATGCTCAAATAATTTTTAAAAAAGTACTATCATCTAAACAATTACATTTTGATATATGGTCCAGTAGGTACTTAATGCACTGATTCTATCCCTTCAACACTACCATCACATATCCCTAATTTGATCCTATTAGTAGGAATGACAAACCACAATATCAAATTTCTATACTTTCTCATCATGAGTGAAAGAAATTATTATTAATAACCAATGATTTGGGGAGATCCAGAGTTTTTTGAAGTCCTCATTTCAATCTTTGAAATTCAATCTCTGAATCAATTCAATCTCCTCAATCTTGTTCAGACTCCACCAAATTTTACAAGTAATTTATTTAACCTAAGGTGGGGAAGCCCACTGTGCTCTACACAGGTTTGGGCAGGGATAAATTCTTTGACTGGATTGCCCAGAGCTGGGCAATTCCAAAGTAAATGACATAATCACAGTTATATCCCCCAGCACCTCATTGTAATATTCATTTTCTCTCATTACTATGTTATCCAATCAGAGTTGAATGCCACCCTCAGGAAAATCTACTCTTCCAAGGGCATATAAACTATAAGCCCACTGCCATGAGGGGAGGAGGGTCTTTGTCATTCAAGATTGTCACTGACCCTTTTATTAATAAAATAATTACCCAGAAATTATGTCTCAAATTTCTAAAATGCCACATCAGGAAGAATGTAAAACAAGAATTAGAATACATACAAAATACCAACTGTAGTTATCCACAGGTTTATTCTATGGCAATTCATGATTTCCATTTTTTTTTTTTACACTAACTATTCAGTTTTCTGAACTCTTTTTGCAGAGTGCAACTCCACACCTGCTAACATACATTTAAAAGTTTAAAAAAAAATTAGGCAGAGACACAAATGGATGGATTACGTAACACTTTAAAGTTTACAAAACCCTTTGTACGCATCATCTCAACTGAGCCTCACAACAAAGCCACCCAGTGAGGTGCGCTGCACAAGTATCATCACTGTCTTTATTTTACAGATGAGAAAACCAAGGCTCAGAAAGGTTAAAGATGGCCACAAGCCTACTAAGTAGCAGAGGTGGCCTTTTAATTTGAGACTTTCTAACTCCAGGTCTAGGTTCATATCCACTAAAATAAGGTACCAGGCACTAAGGTCCTTTCTCAAGCTGAACTGCCAAGCATTCAAACTCTACCACACAACTGAGAGCACAACTCCAAATGACTGGCCATGTTGTCAGAAGGCCAAACATACATTTGCCTAAAGGACTATTATATAGAGAACTCAAACAAGGCAAGTGCTCAGAAGAAGGTCAGAAAAAGTGATTCAAGGCCACTCTCAAGGGGTCTCTGAAGAACTTTGGACCAACCATGAGACAGGAGACACTGGCATAAGACCGCCCAGCATGGTGCACCTCCATCAAAGATGGTGCTGTGCTCTCTAAGCAAAGCAGAATTACAGTAGATTCATCTCCATGCTAACTGTTCATATTAATTATTGGTGCCTGTTCTATGATAGAGCTGTCTGAATTCGTACTGGTCTCATCAGCTACAGTTGAACACAATGTACCTTGGTCCTGACATAATGATGTCCTTCTGGTCCTCTTTGAGAACAAAGGCCAGCAACCATATCCACAAAGGCACAATGCCTCTAATGACATAGCTAGCATTTATACCACAGTTTAAGGCTTGCAAGTGCTTTATAAGAATTATAACCCTGGAAAGTAGAGGCTATCATTAACTCTGTTTTAAAGGTAAGGAAACTGAGGCACATAGAAGGTAAATGACTTACTGTGGGTCACAGTGATATTAAATGTCAGGCCAAATTTGAACTCAGGCCTTCCTGACTCCATGTCCAAAATGCTATTTACTGTGCCACCTACCTACCTTCCAAGGAGATCATGGAGACAACAGTTACAGATGATGCAGTATAATGAACCTGTATATGGAATGTTGCTTGTCAGAAGGAATTTAAGTTAAGAATAAGGGCATGGGCCGAGGTGAAGATGATGAAGTCAGGTACTCCACACCCAAAAAAGAAAGAGGAAGGAAAGAGATCCAATAAGCAATTAGAAGGGCTCATTTAAAGAAACAGAATGAAACTCAAAGGTGGAAAGACTGAAGGAGTGGGTGCAGCAGGGGTGATATCTGAAAGTAGCTATGATTTTTCCTGGACCAGAATGGCAGGGACATGAAAGAAGCTACAAACAGCACTTGAGAGGTTAATCAGGAGTAACTAACAGTTCTGTGTCAGAGACTACTTTTAATCTCACATTCAAAAAAACCCTTGGCTATTTCTCCATAATACCAATGTATGCAGGGGAATAGGCATAGATCACATCATGTAGGAATTACAATAACCAGAATCTTATCATCTGGAGCAAGGAAGGCCCAAGGTCATTCACAAAGGCAGCGAGCTGCAAAGCTAGAATATAAAGAAAGACAAGATATTATTGTTAATGTTTCTTTCTATTACATGAAACTACTTAATATAAACTCATTTTAATATGACCCTAAATAAACAACAACTTAATGGCAAGTTATTCCATCACCTTACTTTATCTCCAGACCCCTCCCCAATCCAAGCATAGATGCCAAAGTTAGGAATCATTTTTTAAAATTAATTTACACAATTGTTCTCTGCCATTTTGGCTTAAGTGAGAATAGGCTAAAAAAACAAGTCACCAAAAAAAAAAAAACTGACACAAGGAATTCTTCCTGATTTCATCCAGATTTTAAAGAAGAAATTCATAATTGTCCATGTAATCAAATCCTTCAAACGATGACTGATAGAATTAATTTCAGGCCAACAGAGGTATATAGTATTCAACTGTCTCCAATTCTTACAGCTAAATTCGTCAAACACAAATACGAAGCGGACTTTCTCTTCCTATCCTTTTAAACACTGGCTTGACACAGCTGATACAGCTAGGCTCTGAGGAGTAGATTATGTAATATAGACTAGGAGTGAGAAATTATTTTAAGGTTCTAAGTACTGGCTTTGCTACTACTGTGTTGTATGACTGAGCAAGTATATATTTTACTTCCCTAGTTCATGGTTCCCTTATCCATAGGATGAGAGTTGGACAGATGATACTGAAAGTCCCTCCTTTCAAGCTCTACAATTACGTTTTCTTTTTAGGTCCCTAAATCCATGGAACTGAGGCAATCGGTACATATGCCCCAGTCATATTTTGTCTTAAATGCTTGTCTGCCACTGAACAAATGGACTGTGAACTAGTGTCTGAGACTCAGGAAAACTGGAAAACAAATAATTGAGAAATGCAACCACAGAACCTAATCCCCACAAAAAGAAATTAAAGGACCTTAGTTTAAATTTTGGCTACAACCAGTGAGTTCAAAATATGCAGCAGACTATGTTTAAGAAATACACATGATACTACTAACTGGAGTTCACTAAAAATTCTTTGAAAATGAGTGCTCTTCTATAGAGATTTGTAACTGCTTGTTTACACAAAGGCTATCTGTCCTCAAGTAGTTTTCAAACTTAAATAATGTTGCTCCTTTAAAAGCAGGCTTTCCCCACCTCCTTTTCAAGGTCCTCTTCTATTCTTTATTATTCCCTGTACTAGTTGCTTCTCAAACTTTTTTTAACATAGCAACTACAGATATCCTGCAGTCTTCAGTATCTCCGCACATAGGAAGGGGAAGAGAGAAAGGTGAGAATTAGGAGTTAGGAGACAGGGAGAAAAATAATCTCTTATTTTTTCCTTCTCAAGCCAGGGTAAGGAAAGACTAGCCAATGATAATGAAATAAATAAGCTTTTTAACAAAGTATTTGAATAGGGAGATAGGTGAGTGGAAAAAGAGAATTCAGTATTTGTAGCTGATAAGGGAGAAAGGGGAGCATGAGAACGATGAAATAAACAAGGCAAAACAAAAAAGTCAGATTTCCAGATGATCAAAACACACAATCTGCTCATTGATTACTACTCTAAAACAAGCTGGAATCTTTTAAAATGACAATTTTTAATACAGTTATTATAACTTTCAGATCAACCTACTTAGCTTTGCCAATCACATACCCTAAGAAACAAAATGTTTCAAGCAATGACAAGTTTAATGATTCACAGAAATGCTAAATATTGTAAAATTCTTAAAAGTAGGTATATATATATTTTTTCCACTGGGAAACAATGGGAAGTTTTCATTTCAATAATTCCTTTAAGACAGGAATATGAATTCTGACTTAAAGCTTTATGTCCCAACTAGGTGGGCAGGGATTCAAATTAAACTTCCTGTAATTACAATAGTCTCTGATATGAGGCAACAGTTATTTGAAGTTTTAAAAAAAACGACACAATCAATCATTTGTGATCTACACTGCCCAGCAAAAGGACTCATGAACACTTTTCAAGCTCTCAATGGGCACTCATTCTAAAAGAACAAACAGCAAATGTTACTAGAATCTAGGCTTGTAAGGAAGACAGTAAAAAGACCGACCAGAGGATGACCCCCAGACAAGGATGAAAAAGGGGGAAAAACGGTATTTAAAGAAATGCAGAAGCCAAATATGAATTTTCCAAAAATAATCCCAAGTAATAACGCATCTAAAGCCACCAAATCATGCGTCCCTCTAGGGCAGCAACACCGCTATGTCCCAGAGACCAAGAATTAGAAGTAGGTCTCCTGAACAACTATTCTGAGCATGTCTGTTGTGGTGGCCAAGAGCTGGTCAGGGCATGTGTCCACCACCTGGACAATGAAAGGCTGAACAAACCGTGTTGTGAGTGAGATTTGGGGGAGACGTTCAGAGAAGCCTGGGGAAATATGATGAACTGATGCAAAATAAAGGAAGCAAAGCCAGAAGCATAACTTATACTAAAACGATACCGTAAAAATGAATCATTTTGGAAGTCTTAAGAATCTCATCAACAGAATGATCAACCATAATTCCAAAGGACCAGTGATGAAAGAATGCTACCAACTCCCATCAGTGGAGTAACGGATTAAATTTACAGAACAAAACACATTTTTTGACATGGCCAATATGTGAATTTGTTTTGGTTGACTATGCAGTTAGAAGTTTTTGTTTTTAGTTTTGTGGGGGATTTTTTGGAGAGGGTGTAGGAAGGAGAAGAAAATGCTTGTTAGTTGAAAATAATTTAATTAATAATAATCCTAAATAACTGGCCATAAATTGAGTGAACCATAATACTAAGCATGGAAACTGATAATGAAGTCAGGTACTCCAACCCTAAAAAGAAAGAGGAAGGCAAGGGATCCAATAAGGAATTAGAAGGGCTCATTTAAAGAAATTGATAAAAAAAATGCAAGCCTCTAGGATGCAGTTAACTGAATGAAAAACTAAGTTATCATCGATATTCTGGTGACCTCTGCGTTCAGGAAATTAAGTAGTAAAGGGTTACTGACTTCAAGCTCAGATGCCGTCAAATGCCAGCAGTATGATGACTAGGGTGATTTGGACACTAATACTGCTAAGAGTCTAGACCTCCGTACAAAGCGTAGAAAGGAAAGTAACTCAAATTCGACTTCTCAATCTGCTCTTATAGTGAATGTAAATTGGGGTGTTGAAAACAGCATTTTGTCTCAATCCAAACCAACCGGCGCTGAACTGGAAACCAGACTTATTTAAACTCAGCTCTTCAAGATCAACCTTCTGGTTATAACTACAATCATGAAATCTCCAAGTCAGAAGAAACTTCGCATATTGTACTTTGTATTCTCTGTAAACCAACACCTCTGTTACTTCATCCTGTTAGTTTATTTTACAAAACTGTCATAGCATTCTGATACACAGGTGTGAGAGACATCACAGCAGCATGGAAAGACCAATAAATTTCCCCAATTGATAAATGGTCAAAGGATATGAACAGACAATTTTCAGGGGAAGAAATGAAAGATAACTATAATCATATGAAAAAGTGCTGTAAATCACTACTGATTAGAGAGATGCAAATCAAAACAACTCTGAG
>JAQQSK010016632.1:0-10373 GCA_028658325.1 Potorous gilbertii | reverse complement strand
AAAAATGAAGTTAAGCGGTGAGAGAGAAATGTATTTGGAGGAGAGAGGGAGAAATGGAAAGGGCAAGTTGTCTCTCACAGAAGAGGCAGGCAGGTGACTTTAGTGGAGGGGAAAAGAAGGGAGGTGAGAGAAAAACATGAAGTTTACTCTCATCACATTTGACCAAGGAAGGAATAAAATGCACACTCACTTTGGCATGAAAACCTATCTTACAATACAGGTAAGTGGGGGTGATGGGGATAAGCAGGGTGGGGGGGATGGTGGAAGGGAGGGCAATGGGAGGAGGGAGCAATTTAAAGTCAACACTCAGGGAGTGACAGGATCAAAAGAGGGAATAGAAGCAATGGGGGTCAGGATAGGATGGAGGGACATATAGTCTGTCTTACACAACATGCTTATTATGGAAATCATTTGCAAAACTACACAGATATGGCGTATATTGAATTGCCTGCATTCCCAAGGGAATGGGTGGGGAGGGAGGAATGGGGAGAAGTTGGACCTCAAAGTGTAAGGAACAACCGTTGAGTATTGTTCCTCATACTAGGAAATAAGAAATACAGGTTATGGGGAATAGAAAGTTATCTGGCCCTACAGGACAAAAGAAAAAATGGGGCAAGGGAAGGGAGGGATGAAAGGAGAGAGGACAGACTGGTGATATGGGTAATTAGAATGCTCAATGTATTGGGGAGGGGGGAGGGGACAAATGGGGAGAAAATTTGGAACCCCAAATTTTTTGAAAATGAATGTAAAAAGTTCAATAAATAAATTTATTTATTAAAAAAACAAAACAAAATAAAAAAAAAACACACGCACATGCATACCAGTGGGGGTAAAAGCACTACTGATGAATACTAGCAGTATATCTCCACCACTGCACATGCAAATACTCAGACATGCACACACAAACATAAGATAGGACCCTGAGAATTTGAATCATATAATGATGGAGAGGCTTAGGTAGCTTAATGAAACTCTTAGCTGTACCATGCAAAATTTCTCAAGATAGACATCATACAGGAGAGCTTTGACCAAAGCTGATCCACTGGAAAAAGAAATGACAAACCACTGCAGTATCTTTACTAAGAAATCATCATAGATGTCAGTGAAATAATAAAATAAATGACAATTGAAAATGTGCCCCTCGGGTCAGAATGTATCCAATATTCCACTGGGGAAGAGAGGAGGACAACTCCAAGTACCTCTGGTACTAATGAAGTAGCTGAATCAATGCCAAAAGAAAGCTTAGGTGTAAAAAATACATCTGGTGACAAAAGAAAAGCCCAAACCCGTAAAGAACAATATTGCATAAGAACCTGGAATATAAGATTTATGAACCAAGTTAAATGGGATATGATCAAACAGGAGAAGGAAAGATTAAACATCAACATCTTGGGTGATGGTGAATTTAAATGGGTGAGAATGGGAGACTTTAATAAGGATTATCATCACATTTTGTACTGTGGGCAAGAATGTCTTAGAAGAAATTGAATAGTCATCATCATCAATAAAATGTGAAAAAAACAGTACTGTTGTGTACTTTTGTGTAATCTCAAAAGTAGTCAAATGTTTTCTTTTCAAATTCAAGACAATCTATTCAATATCACAGTCATACAAGATCCTGATCCAACCACTGATGCCAAAGAAGTCAAAGTTCATCAATATTACATCTTCTAGAAATAAGCACCATGAAAAATGTATATTTATCATAAAGAAATGCTACTGTAGGAAATCAAAAGTAATTGGAATAACAGGCAAGTTGGGCCCTGTGATACAATGTAAAATTGGGAAAATGATAACAGTGTTTTGTCAAAATAACTCTCTGATCGTATAAAAACACTCTTTTTCAACAACCTAAAAGATGACTCTACACATGGACATGATCAGATGGTCAATATAGAAATCAAATCGCTTTATATACTTTCCAGATAAAGGTAGAGAAGCTCTATACAGTCAGTTAAAAGAAGATCTACCCTTGACTATGGATCAAATCAAGAGCTTTTTATTGCAAAATTCATATTCAAATTGAAGAAAGTAGGGAAAACATCAAACCATATAGGTATTATCTAAATAATATCCCTTAGGAATATTAAACGGTGAAGAATAAAATTAGGGGCTTAGATCTGGGGGATAAAGTAACTGAAGAACGATGAACAGAGGTTCACAATATTGCACAGGAGGTAGCAACAATAATAACAAACATTATTAAATAAAGAAAAGCAAGAAACCAATATGGGTGTTTCATGAGTCTTTACAAATAGTTGATAAAAGAAGGAAAGGGAAAGCGAAAACGATCCCCAACTGAATGCAGAATTCCAAAGAATGACAAGGAGACAAAAAGTTTGGGGCTTAGAGAGAATAAGGAAAGGTTGGGGTCACGGATGGAACAGGATCATCCTAGTGCAATACATGAAGGATTAACTCCCCAGGGGTTTCCTTGGTCTCTCCTTGCCCACTTCAGTATCTCAGGAAGATACAGAAGGCTCCCTAATTCCCTCAAGTCAAAGGACCATGACTCCCATCCCCAATATCATATTATATCCTGCTCCTACGAGAAAACTTGCACAGGCTCTCCTCTCTGGGGGTCTCATGCTGATGGGGCAGGCAGATTCTCCATGTAAGGCAAGGCCAACAAAGACAACTGGGACTGGAAGAGATGGAGGAAATAGGACAGGGGGAGAGATTTCCCCTTGGGAGGCTCTGTGGCCATCATTTCCCCACCAGGGACTCTGTTCATGAACAGATTATATAGCAAGGAAGAAAGAGGGGCTAAGTCTCCTTACCATCTTGGGCTCTCTTCTTGTGAAAACCCTGGTGAGAAAGTCATGGCAAGGGAAGAAACATGGTCAGGGAAGGTCTTACACGAGGAAATGGAGGTCCCAATCTTTACCCACCTCTTTATTTCTTTATTTAGACATTGAGAGGTTTCACTCTCTCTTTGTCACATTCACCCATAGGGATAAATCCTAGGTGAAGGATTGCCAACAATAGAAGGCAGAGGAGAAGCAGGAGGAAGGAAACACAGCTAAGGGAGATAATTAGTATTTTTCAGTAATCTGAACCTGAAGTGGGGGAGAGAACAGAATCTTCATAAATCACTGTCCTTATGGGACTCTCACCCTGCCAAAGAAATTGTCCCCATAATTTCTCACCTATCTGCCTCCATCGATGACCACACCAGCAGCATCGAACAGTTTGCACAAATACGGTTCGGAGTGGACTTATCCCTTGGAACTAGGTTAAGAAGCCCCAGAAAACAGGATAGAGATATGGGAGTCACACAAAAGTATGAGAGGGGTAAAGTCTCATGTTGCAGCTCACAGCCTTGGACTCAAGGGGGCCTAGAACTAAGGAAGATGTCAAGGTTACCATCGTCTCTTATCCCATGTCTCTAGGCCAAGGCTTTGAATTCATTTCCTTGCAGAGGTTGAGGGAAGGTGTGGTCATTGGCACCCTCCAGTGGGTCCTGAGGGTTTCTCCCTCTCACCTGTCATTATGAGTTGCACAAGATCACTGGGTTGTGTCCATAGACTTTCACTGATGCTGAGTTGGTATCTGCAGCTGTAGTTGTCAGAGCCCTTGGGGATAGCATGACTCAGGATGAACTTGGCCCTGTCTTGAGTGTTATTTATGCTTGACAGATTTTTATTATCTCTGCCCTTGAACAGAACAAAGATATTACTCCATAAGGGTACCTGACACAGGAGGGTTATGTTGGCTCCTGAGGTCACCTTAGGTAAAGCTGAGAGGGAAGGCTTGGGGAGTGCACCTGAAAAAAAGAAAAAAAAGAATTAGAGACCAAAGATCCTCAATGGTCCTACAAATTTGTAGTGGGGATGGACCATGGGGAAAATAAGAGCTAGGAAGTTTCCTGACCATCAGCTCTCACTCCCTTTGTCTCTTTTCTCATTCTTTGCCCAAAGTCTCCTTCCCTGGAGGGGCATGGTTGCTAAACCTCAGATGTTCTCTTGGCCCACCTAGAAATAGGGAGGCATTTCTTTCTTCCATATTTGTACCTTAGGCTAAGAACAGAATTTGATCTAGTCAATCCTCCCAAATTTGTTCTCTAGTTATGTAGGGACCTTCAGCCCCTGTGGCTACTTCATGATGGTCAAAATAGCTCAGAACAACAGGACTTCTCTGGACTGCCAAGGAGGCTCAAATTCCCACGTTTTGTTTTATGCCTTGTGGACCTGGACACAAACACACCTGTCACCCAGATCTCTAGGACATCACTGGGCTCAGACGCATGGCATGGAAGCTTCCTCAAATGGTACACAAAGCAGTGGTTGCCAGAACCCTGGGCCCTCAAAGAGAGATAGGGAAAGTAAGCTGAAGTGCCAGTTAGGTTCTGGCTCTGCAAGGGCTGAGGGGAACCCATTTTTAGGAGAATGAATGTCATGCCACTGAGCAATATCTGAGGGGGCTGTCAGAACTGGAGTGTCACATGCATGCCTGGCTCCACCACAAGGCGTGGGATAACTGAGAGGGAAGGTTGGGGAGAGATCCTGTGAGAGATAGAACATGGGTCTGGGAGTGAGTACACATGGGTCATGTCCCTACTCTGCCTCTGACCATGGACCATTTTTGGTGACCATGGACCATTCACTGGCCCTGTCTGAGTCTCATGTTGGTTGTTCAGTAGTTTTTCTGTAATGTCCAACTCTTCTGGACCCCATTCGTAGTTTTCTTGGCAAAGATACTGAAGCAGTTTCTCATTTCCTTCTCCACCTTACTTTACAAATGAGGAAACTGAGGCAACCATGGTAAGTGCATTGCCCAGGGTCACAGAGCTAAATGTCTATTAAGTGTTCTAAATCCAAGCCCAGAATTCTGGTCACTGAGCAATCTAGCTCTCCCTGAGCCTCAATTTCCTCCTCTGTAGATGAGGGGTTTTACCACAAGATTCCTCTTACATTTCTAGCTGTAGCTACCTAGGAATCTAAGAAGACTTTTGTATTTGAGGGAGCTCACTTGACCTATGTTCTCAAAGCTCTGACGACTCATAGGAAGAAAGGTCCTAGCATATCACCTGTGTGATTCTGACATACCCAGGGTTCAACCTAAAACCTGGGCTCTGAGCTTGGTCCAGGAATGGAAAGGCTCAGTCTCATTTCCAGTCTCTGTCATTCACATGTTGTATGACCGATCCTTTCCTCTCTTTTGACCTTACTTTGCTCATTGGTAATGGGACAGTTTGACCTCAAGAATCTCCAAAGCCCCTTTCAGCTCCTGGTCTCTGTGATGCATCTCCTAATACCCAGCTCAAGCCCCACCATCTCCTTTCTTCCCCAGATTCTAGATCACAAGAGATTGACTTAATTTCATTCCCTGTGGATAAAAAAGGGGGTGTGGATGCATGGGCGATGGCAGTTCAGATGTTTACTGGTTCTATTTGATGCACAATCAGTCATAAACAATCATCAAGAATCAGGTATTGGTAAAGCTCAAAGCTCACCTACAGGGATTCAAAGACAAAAGCCGTCTCAAGATGCTTCTGTTCGCTAAGGTAAAACAATATATTTATTTTCAACATCCTTTTTTAGCTCTTCCATGGCCTGAGCCCATTGGATATCTATTTCAGGTGTTTGGGATATAGAGGCCTTGACTCTTATGTCTTTACCTGATGGTAAGCAGTTTTCTTCCTTGTCAGAGAGGAAGGTTGGAATCATTTGCTCCCTAAGAAAATAACCTTCTATGGCCTTATTTTTTTTCCCTTTTCTGGGCATTGTCCCAGCCAGTTACTTGACTTCTGAGAGTCCTCTCCACTCCTGCCTAGGTCCACCCAGCTAGTGCTTGGGGTCTGAGATTCAAATGCTGCTCCCCAGCCTCAGGGCTTTTAGCAGCAGGCCTGACTGCTATTCAGGGTAAGATTAAATCAGGTTCTTAGGTGGGGGCAGGGCCACCTCCCAGGCTCAGTTCCTTCAGGGGGTTTATGCAGAGACCTTCTGTAATGGAGCTGCTGCTGAGCTCCTGCCTGCTCTGGGAGCCTATGGCCACCCTCTGCCTCTGCCACTACCTCCCAAGGGGGCCCGAGTTATGGAGACATCCCGCTCCCCTCTCCGCCTGTCCAGACGTCTCTCTCACTGACCTGTGAGTCTGTGGGTGCGGGGACCTTCACGGCTGCTGGAGATTCCATCCTTGAAGCCTGCTCTGATCTGCTTGCTCCTCTCTGTGCCATGCGACCAGGGCAGGGCAGGGCTCCGCTCCCATCCAGTGTGCCACGGACATTTGGGATCGTTTTTTCAGGGCTCTCTGGAACGAAAATTTCCTTCACTGTGTTGCTTCGCAGCTTCCACTGTTCCAGAATTTGTTGGGAGTTCTTTTTAAAGGAAATCCATGGCCTGTGAGTTCGGAACTAGAATATGTGAGTCTTTCTACTCCGCCGTCTTGGCTCCGCCCTGAAACAATATGTTTAGATGTGGTATGTTTACACAAAATAAATTTATACCAGTTGAACAGAAAATAAATATATGCATGTGTTTATATATGTTTGAGAGGGAAGGCATTACTGACTGGGAAACAGGGGAAGAGGGTTTATTTTTAAATGTTCAACATTTTTATTAAAATTTTTGAGTTCCAAATTCTATCCTTCATTGTCTCCCTCCCCTTCCTTCTCCCTGACATGGGTATGCAATCAGATATGAACTGTACACTTTATTTATATAAAACATTTCCATTTTTGCCATTTCATAAAAAAAAATAAGAGGACAAAAAGATAATGAAAAGTAACGTTTCCATCTGTATTCACCCAATTTCTGCTCTTTTTCTGGAGGCAGATAGTATACTTTATTATAAATCCCTTGGGATTTTTTGAATCATTGTAACTCCAAGAAGAGGTAAGTTATTCACAATTCTTTATCATGCAATATTGCTCTTACTCTGTACAAGAATCAGCTAGTTATTTTCACTTTTCTATGCATCAATCTGTTTAGGTCTTTCCATGTTTTGATTTCTCCTGAACTCATCTTTCTTATAGTTTCTTATACTACAATAACATCTCATCATAATCCTATACTATGTCTTGTTTATCCATTCTCCAACTAATGGTCACCCTTTTGATTTCTAATTCTTAGTGCTCCCCACCCCCCAAAAAAAGGCGTGCTGTAAATATATTTTGTACAAATAGGTCCTTTTAACTTTTTTGGATGTCTTTGATATATATATACACATAACAGTGGTATTGCTGGATCAAAGGGTACAGACAGTTTTATAGCCCTTTGGGGTAACTTCCACATCACTTTCCAGAATGCTTGGATTTCGTTGCAACTCTGTCAATGATACATTAGTGTCCCAGTTTTTCAACATCCCCTCCAATTCCCAACATTTTCCTTTTTGTCATATTAGCCACTATGACGGGTGTAAGATTTTATTTCAGACTTGTTTTAATTGATATTTTTCTAATCAAGCATGTTTTAAGGCATTTTCTTTCTCATTTATATAGAGTTTTGATTTCTTTGTCAAAACATTTTCTATTCGTATTCCTTTGACCACTCATCAGCTGGGAAATGACTTGTAATTTTTACAAATTTAACTCAGTTTTCTATATATTTGAGAAATAAGGCCTTTAGCAGAAATACTCAGATGTTTCCTCCTATTTTCTCCCTTCCAATTGAGATTTTCATTGCATTGATTTTGTTTGTGCAAAAACTTTTGAATTTCATATAATTAAAATTTCCTGTTTTACATTTTAGGTTGATCTATGTCTTCTCCTATCCTAACTTTCTCTCTTATCCATAAATCTGACAGATAAACTACTTTTTTCGCTCTTATTTTGTTTATGGCATTACCCTTTGTACAGAAATCATGTACTTATTTTCACTTTATCTTGGTATAGATTGTGAGATATTGCAAGGAAATATCTAGACCTAGATTCTGCCAATATTGTCCAGTTTTCCCTTCATTTTTTTAATCAATCAGTTTTTCTTTGAAAAAGTTGGATTTGGGGGTTTGTCATATACTAGATTATTACTGTCATTTCTTATAATGCAATTTGTACCTATCATATTATACAGATCTACCAACATAATTCTTAGCCAGTACTAGATTATCTTGATTATTACCAATTTACAATATAGTTTGAGACCTGGTACAACTACACCACCTTTTCTTCACATATTTTTCATTGGTTCCCATGATATTCTGCAACTTTGGTTTGTCCAGATGAATGTTACTCTCATTTTTCTAGTTCTATAGAATATTTTAATAATTTGATTGATATGGCCCTGAATAAATAGATTAATTTTGGTAGAATAATCATTTTTATTATATTGGCTCAGTCTACTCATGAGCAATTAACACTAATTCTTTAGATCTGATTTTATTTGTATGAAAGTGTTTTATATTTGTGTTCACTTAGTTCCTGCTTTTATTGTGACAAGTGGTTTCTGAAGTATTTTATATTACCTTATAGTTCATTTAAATTGAAATTCTCTATGTTCTGCAGCTGAACCATGTTAGTAATATATAGTAACGCTACTGATTTTTGTGAGTTTCTATTCTATCCTTAAACACGTCTAAGGTCACAAGAAATTTCTAGTAGAAATTTTAGCTGATAATGAATAGAAATGTTTATGATTCATGTGGATCTGTTTTGTATTCTGCAACTTTGCTAAAATTGCAAATAATTTCAAGTAGTTTTATTCGTTGGTTTCCCATAATTTTTTCACTATATCTTATTATTTGGAAAAAGTAATAGTTTTGTTTCCTCATTGCTTATTCTAAGCCCTTTAATTTCTTTTCTCCCCTCTTATTGCTACAGTTAAAGGGTAATCTATATTTCTGTGGACATCCATCCACTTCATTTAGATTGTCGAATTTATTGCCATATAATTTGGCAAAATAACTTCTGCCCATTGTCTTAATTTCCTTTTCCTTTCTGGTGAGTTCATCCATGTAGTATTTGATACCAGTAATTGTTTTCTTCTTCTTTTTTTTTTAGATCGACAACTAATACTTCATCTACTTCATAGCCTTTTTTTTTTTTTTATAAATCTCACAACGACTTCTATTGAATAGGTCAATGATCTTCTTACTTTCAGTTTAACCAAGCTCTCCTTTGATTTTCAGGATATTCAATTTGGTACTTAACTGGGAATTTTAAATGTATTCTTTTTCTAATTTTTGTGGATGTGTACCCAATGCATTGATCTGATTTTTCTCTATTTTATTTATGCAAGAAATTAGAGATATAAATGTTCCTCTATGTAGCACTTTAGCTTCATCCCATAAATTTTGACATCTTTTCTTCTTATTCTTTCTTTAATGAAATGATTAATTCTTTCCATGATCTGTTCTTTGAACCATTTATTTTTATAATTGGATTACTTAATTTCAAACTAATTTTAATCTCTCCATTGTCCATTTTTAATATTTTAATTGAATTGTGATCTGAAAAGCATGTGTTTGCCATTATATCATAATACCTTGTCTGATTGTACAGGTACTATAAACTGTTGAGAGAAAAAAAGGTATTTTTCTATTCTTATTCAGTTTTCTTGAGAGATCTACCATATCTAACTTTTCCAGGATTTCATTTACCTGCTTAACTTCCTTCTGGTTTATAGTTTTTTGGTGCTAAGAAGGTAAATGTGACCTCCCCCACTAATATAACTTTATTATCTATTTCCTACTGTAACTCAATCAACTTATTGAAAAACTTAGATGCTGCACCATTTGGTGCAAATACGTTCAGTACTGATATGACATAATTGTCTACATTACATTTCAGCAAGATGAGGTTTCCTTCTTTATATCTTTTAGTTCAATCACTTTTTCCTTTGATTGAACTGAGATTATGTTTACTTTCCCTACATTTCTACTTCATCTGAAGAATAACAGATTTTTCTACTGCCCCTTACCTTTATTCTCTGTGTATCTCCTTGCTTCAGACATGTTTCTTGTATACAACATATTGAAAGATTCTGTTTTTTAATCCCTTCACTTTTATGAGTGCATTACATTTACATTTATGCTTATGATAATTAATTGTTTATTTAACTTTTTACATTCATTTTCACAAAATTTTGGGTCCCAAAATTTTCTCCCCATTTGTCCCTTCCCCCCACCCCAGTACACTAAGCATTCTAATTTCCCCTATCACCAATCTGCCCTCTCCTCTAGCATCCCTCCCTTCTCTTGTCTCCATCTTCTCTTTTGTCCTGTAGGGCCAGATAATTTTCTATTCCCCATTAACTCTATTTCTTATTTCCTAGTAACAAAACAATACTCGACAGTTGTTCCTAAAACTTTGAGTTCCAACTTCTCCCCATCCCTCCCTCCCTACCCATTCCCTTTGGGAAGACAGGCATTTCAATATAGGCCATATCTGTGTAGTTTTTCAAATGACTTCCATAATAGTCATGTTGTGTAAGACT
>JAQQSK010016631.1:0-10373 GCA_028658325.1 Potorous gilbertii | reverse complement strand
TTCTGCGCAGCTTCCACTGTTCCAGAATTTGTCAGGAGTTCTTTTTAGAGGGAATTCATGGGCTGTGGGTTCGGAGCTAGCAAATGTGAGTCTTTCTACTCCGCCACCTTGGCTCCGCCCCCCCAATTACTGGCAAAATTGAAGTGGAGCCCAGCTGTTCACATGCCAGGAATGTTATGAAGGAGATTCCTTAAAAGCGCATGAGTTTGGAAAAATGATCTTGAAAATCCCCCAGAACTTTAAGATTATTTTAAAACGTGATGCTGAGTTGGGCAGAGAGGGTAGCCTGATGGACTTGAAAAGAGGGCCTACAATTTCTGTGTTTGACAGCCATCATTTTAAAGGCAGATACATCCCTTCTCAAAAGAGAATGGGGGTGACTCTTTAAACTGTTATAATTCATTTATACCTTGTGCAAATGATGAATCTGAGAACAACAGCAAATTACAGACAGAAGAAGAGAGCTGATGGGGGTGGGGAGTTCTGTTTATTTGCTTTGTTTTTGTCTCTAAATACTTAGGTAATGAGAAACAGAAAGATGAAGAGAAGAAAGGGATTAAAATGTGTAGGCTGGGGGTGTTCAAAATAAAACTTGTTTCTTCACAATTTAATCAATCATTCAATGATGGTGGTGATAACAGTCTCTGAAAATTAATCATGGATCAACGTATAATTTCTACACAAATATTTTTTTTCTTTTCTTCAATATGTAGTACCTTCCCACTCTCACTGCATCTTTACATAGACAAACTTTGCAAGTCAGCGTACCAGCGTTCAATCAAAAATAAAGTTCATGGCCCTCCATCAAAACGTTTAGGTTCACAAATCAGGGAGAAGAAGAAGATCAAAACAAAGGCATGTAACAAGGTAGCATAATAAGAAGGTAGCTGGGGGGGCGGAATTTTCTAGAAGTCTGAGGTTCACTGTTTTACAAATATATTCACTGGCCGTGGGAGGAGTATCTGTTCCTAGGAAACATGCTTGGAGAGGTGAGTCTATAGGTCATACATACATACAAACATACATATATATAGATAATATTTATATATGCAAGGTACATGTGGAAGAACAAATACACAAAAAGAAAGCAAAGTGCTTTAGAGAGCTTTCCAGAATAATAATACTAAACTTTACAAAAATAAACGGCAAATATGAATAGTAATCTTAACCATGAGTACTGTAAAAACTCAGTTCAATTTATTTTGGCTAGTATAACTATTGTTGGTCAGTATTTTTTGTCTACTTTATATGGATGTTGTAAAAATAAAATGTCATAATATTTGTATAACATTTTTCAAACCTATAATACTTTATCAGTGCTAATTACTATTGTTGTATAAGAATTTTTGTAATATTACAAAATAAAGACTCTCAGAGCTGGACAAGACATTTAAAGCAAGGATATATTCTTGATCCCAAATAGAATAAAGTACACATTTTAAATGTATTTAACATCTTGTGGTATCCAGAAACTGGTAGTTAATTTCTGATATGTATATGTATGTGTGTGTGTGTGTGTGTGTGTGTGTGTGTGTGTGTGTGTGTGTGTGTGTATTATATAGAAGCCAGAAGTATTTGTTCACAATGTTATTTTATGGGTAATAATTTCAGTAAGGTTTCTATGACTGATGAAGTTAACAAATAACCTGAGGAAGATAGGGAACCTAAAATGCTGTGTGAACATGACCTACTGAGCATTTCAAAAATCCTTCTTTCCTGTATATTAGTATTCCAGTACTTCCTTTGAATGAAGGGACATGATTTTAATGACCCCCAGGCTATATTTATATTTACAAAATGAAAGCTTATATCCATCCTGCTGGCAAATACCTACTCTTGAGAATCTGTCTTCAGGCAAGCACCTTTCAAAGCTAGAGATACTACTTTGCATTTTATTCATTTCACACCAACTGAATCTGATAATCTCTTTCATTATTTGGGGTTAGGAGTGCTTGAGCACTCCCAGGAGTTTAGAATCTAGTAGTATCTGCCTCGGTTGAGACTACAAGTTGTCATGTGATACCTTCTGTGAACTCATCACAGTTTTTCTTTATTGCATACAAAACACAGCATGGTTTTTCTATTAATCATTTCAAGTCATTTTTTGCACATTTTAAAAAATGGTTATATATTTTGAAGATATTTATTTATTTATTTGTTTGTTTTTGTAGTAGTCAAAAGAACTTCTTTGCTTTCCTGGCAAACAACTGCATTGCTTAAATTGAAGAATAAGTTTTCATTGCTTAAATTGAAGAATAAGCCCTTGAAATCATTTTCCTGTTCACCAGTGATTTAAACAAATGTATCCACATTTTTACATGCAAGTTTAGCTTACACCACTATCATTTACAATAATATTGCTAACAACACATTCCAAAGTATAAACATACACAGAACTAAAAACAGAGAATCCTTGGGAAAAGAGTTAAAACAATTAGCCTACACAAATTATACCAAAATATTCATCTGATAGTCAGTCATTATTGAGGAAAACAAAACATTTCATGCATGTATGACCAAAATTTTAATTCTCTTAAAATACAGGACATTATAAGGTAGCTCATTATATTCATATAGAAGAAAAAGCCCTATTTAAAGCTCCATGATACCTTATCATGACATTAGTTTCTATATAAATGCTAGCAGCAGTAGCAGTATTAGATTCTATATAAAAATATAAATAAATGCTAATAACAGTTGTATGCTTTCATTCCTTTGAATGTTTTTCCTTATGCCTTTAATTTATATAGAACATTTTGAATGTTTACTTATCAGTAAATTGAAAGACTGGGTTTTCAAAGCCTGTTGTTTTAGACACTCCACTGGCAATGCTCAATATCTCTCAAGGTGGTGAGAAGGGTAAGGGAATGGGTACAGTGAGGGGAATAAGGGAGGGGGTTTAGTATTTTCAAGATAGTCCTATCAATAGATCATATGAGTCTTAAAACTAATCCAACTAGGTACCTAAAGGTACTAAAAATTATATAATGTAAAGAGGAATTTATGGTCTAGGTTTGGTGATACACACTTATGCTAGACTGATAGTGGCAGAGTGACAGAAAGAGGGTCAAAGAATGTTAAGAATTACATAATTTTTGTATAGCTTATTTATACTGATTTAGTTATGTAAACTAAAAGTTATATTCTTTTCAATTTACTAATGAGTAAACATTCAAAATGTTCTATATAAATTAAAGGCATAAGGAAAAACATTCAAATGAATGAAAGGATACAACTGTTGTTAGCCTTTATTTATATTTTTATAAAGCATCTAATACTGCTACTGCTGCTAGCATTTATATAGAAACTAATATTACCCAATACTGTGCTGGGGACTCTACAAATATCTCAAATTAAAAACATTATTTTGATCCTTTCAAAGAACATTGGGGGAGGTGTTATGATTTTCTCCATTTTATAGTTGAGGCAACTGAGGCAAACAGAGGTTAAGTGACTTGTCCAAGGTCATATAACTAGTAACAATCTAAGGGTGGACTTGAACTCAGATCTTCCTGACTCCAGATCCACCTCTCTATTTACTTCACCACCAATGCTATCTAGGATGAACAGAACATTCTCTTGAGAGAGTAGAAAAGAGAGAGTGATTGAATTGGATTTATTGGGCATATAAGGGCAACAGGAAATATTCGTTGATTCCTCCAAAAAGTAGGGCCTAACCAGCATTAGGGGAGATGTATTTATGTAAACTATTTGGTTTTGAATAACTTCTTAGAAATGACAGAGATAGTAAGCCATTAATTGGTGGCATCCCAGAAACCAAAGGTGAGTGAGAAAATATGAAAGCATACAGGGTTGTAGAATTTTAGGATACTGTAATAACATTGCTAAGTTAGTGTGTGGTTTTTTGATTTTTTTTTTTACTTTTAAATTTGAAATTTGAGACCAACCCCATGTAGTTGAGATCAGCCATAATTTTGCCCAATGGATTTTGTTGAGATTGCTTGGTGAAGTCATTGAAGGAAGTACTTGAAAGAAAAATGTTGAATTCTTCCCAGAATCCCAGAGATAATTCTGGAAATATTTCTAAATACTGACTACTATTTCAATTGCATTCAATTCATTTAGCCAAGAACAGGCAGGAATTAATTTTCCCTCTTGGGAGCATCTAATGAAGGGCCCCTGAAAAGCATGGAACCCAAGCTCCCAGAGTATTTCTTCCATGACTGAAGAAATGACTGCTACTTGCATGTGGGAAATAGAACATGCACTACCCTTGATGTTTCTCTGGCTTTGCTGCTTTTTCATGTTGTTTCATTTCTTTCACTCATCATGGGAGGGCAGATTCAGTCCCCAGTAACTCCCACCCACAGCATTTCAGGCAAACAGTGGCACCACAGGTCCCACAGCAACGTTCTTCAGGGGACAATTAGGTCTGCTATAGTGAAGCCATGGTACCACTATAATTCTCAGGCTTGCAACAAGTGTAGGGCATAAGATCTCTGGCACTAGTTGGAAGTTGTCAACAAATACCTCTTGATGGTCTATAAGAAACCCCAGCTTAAAAGCTGAGTGTGGGAGAGTAGAGAGAGATGGAGAAGAAGTTGGAAAAGAGCAGTATAACTCCCAGTTGTGATTGAAACAATTCACTAAAAAAACAGAACTGTGTCTTTTTTTCTCTCTCTTGGAGGAGAAACAACTACAGAAGAACATAAACATCTACTCACACTATAAAGCCAGATATACATGCAATTACCTACACTCATATAAATATTTACTGATGTAAAAAGATGAACCTCTGTGGGGATTACAATTATACACTGGACAAGTGTGTTGCATATAGTGGCAATTGTCAATTAATTTCTTGCTATCCTAGCTATAAGATCTTTGCAAAGTTTGACCTTGTTTATATGAATGGATAATCTTTTATCAATGATATTAACAAATATGAGGATAGGGTGATTTATTTAAAGCTATCTCACTTAAAAGAAATAAGATGCCTAATTAATCAATCTCATTTATAAGAGTAAGAAGTGGAAAAAGTTTTGAAAGCTACTTAATAAAATGAAATGACTCCAGACAGGAAGTCTCCCCAAGGGCCAAGGGATTTCATCATAACTTTTGAGTACCATCTTAAAAAAACATTCAGTTTGCTTAATTAAAAAATTCTGGCTGTGACAAGCATGAGTACTCCAACATATTCCTGAGGAGAAAAGGTAGGACTGATTTATGACAGAAGAGGAAAGTAGGAAGGAGAGTCATAATCTCTATAGCAATATGAGAGAGGGTACCCCTGTTTAGGAAAATCCAGAAAAAAAAGACTTACTCTTCTCCCAACTGCGCCAATATCAGCCCTGTCTATTCACAAACACTGTAATGTAGTCTATTTTATTGTCCAAATGCTTCCAGTAAAATGAAATTTGTCTCACCCACATTAAAGCTAAGGGTTAGCAACAGATGAATACAACGTCATAATCTAGTCCTAATGCCCATTGGTATGGGACTTTCCTCGTCAGTGGAGATAAATGACATATCCTGCATTAAGGATTGGCGAGATACAAGAGCCCCAGCTTCTTCAATCTTCAGGTGTTCTTTGGGGATGGTGTTATAGTGTAAATTCAGATGGGTCACAACTTCCACCTATATACTAAGAGTATTCCTACCTGAGGGGTCTGAATGATTTATGACTGAATTCATGTCTTTCATTTAAAATAAACTCCCCAAAGCTACAGAGGAGAACCACATAGACCTTAGGAATCATTTTGCTGGAATGGGATAGTAATTCAAATTGCATGTTAAATTTAGGCAATCCACTCAATTTGGAATTTTTGTTATCTCTGGAATTTTTTAATGTTTAATGAGGTTTAGGTTTTCAGGTGCGATGGGGAGAAAACTTGGAGATAATGCTGACTTGGAATTATCCATATCTAGAGTCAAATCACACCTGTCACTGAGCAAGTATGTGACCTGAAAGATACTTAAATTTTAATTTTATGTCAAATTTAAATAATATATAAATACACACACACACACATATATATATATATATATATACACACACACAAGCATATATTTAATCATTTATGCTTCATCTTATGATACTAGCACTGTATTTAACCACAAAATAATCTATGGTCTTGATGCATCATCAACTGTTTACTATTTAAGAAAAAAATCATCAATGAAACTATTCATGAAATGGTGATAAAGCCTGTATTTTTCTGGAGTCCAGAAATTCAATGATGATTATAATGAATAAGAAAATGAATGAATGAATAAATAAAAGAAAGAATGAGGACTTATAAAGATGTTACTAGATACAAATTACTGTGCAAAGTGTTGAGGAACTCAAGAGAAAAGCAAAGCAGTGCCTGTTCTCCAAGTGTTTCCATTCTAATAATAAGAGACACACAGAGTTCTATTTTCACCCTATTCCAAATCTCACAAAAATTAAAAAACTCTCATGAGACTCTTTTTGAAGTATCTATACACTTAATTGTATAACCCTGAATGTACTTCTTGCTGTGTTTTAATGCTTCACCACGTATGCAGCTCTTAATATGTTTTAATGCTGCCATATACAGTTCTCGAACTTCTCACTACATATAAGTATAAATTTGGAAGAACAGTATCAAATTCTGAAAACTTAAGCATTTGATACTATTCTGGTTGATCAGTGAACTGGGTGAAGAGGAAACATGGACAAAAATAAAATTGCCTTGGGAAATCTGTAATGGTAATTTCAATGAGAAGATCTTTCCTATTCATTAATAGGCCCATGTGACCTGCTTAAATCACACGGAAATCTAAGTCACATGTAGTGGAAAGAGCTTCTAGAACGGGTGGAATAGGAAGGGTAGAACAGAACTGAGAGGAAGTTGGTGAGAGTGATTAGGGGAGGAGGAAAGAAAACACAGGCAGTCACAGCTGGTCTTGTGACTGTTTCTGAGAAGGCCCTAGCACGGGAAGGGAGGGGAGAGGAGCAAGACCTGGAAATTATTTTGCCCCCCACAGTGATAATGTGTATTGATTTCTTGGTTACTATGACAGATTTGGCTTTCAGGTATATGAATGAATATTTTTCTTCTTCCTTCTGTGTGAAGAGTCTGTTATACATCATGATTCAGAACTACATTGGCATATTCATAGTCACCCTTGCTGCTGTGAATATTGCCTTGGTGATACAATTGGTGTCACAAACAGCATTGCACGATATGAAAGCTCTATTTGGAGGCAGAAAGACTTCAAAGCAAATGACAGATATCCCATAATCAGAGGATTTACCTTATTCCTCCCTAGCTAAAAGCACTGGACCTTTTGAAAACTGGGAATTGAGGTTACAAGAGGGATAACCTAGAGCTTCAGAAAGGTGTTTGTAAGGAATATCAATAAAAGCAGGGAAAGAACTGGCAGTGGTGTGTAGGAGAGACTGGATTTTATTAATGGGTTACCATATTATGTATTAAAGCAGATATAAACTGCAGAAGTAAAAAAATTCAGATGGAAAAAGAGTTAGCTAGTTTCTATGGGAATTCTCAGTGTTCAGGGTCTCCTTTAAAAGAGAAAACTGAAGGGTCTCAGGTGGAAGAAAAGTCTGTTCATTTAGCTCAGAAGAAGAGAAAAACTGTCAAAAGAATTGTGCATGCATCCTTTGTGCAAGCCTAGTCCAGTTGCCACAGCAATGACTACAGGGAGAGTGGATGGGAGGAAAATGTAACAGAAGAGGAAAATGAAACAATGCTAGAGATAAAAGCATGTCCAATACTAAGGCAAAAACAGAAAAACTGAGGGACGAGGACCAACACAGTGTTTAGAGAAATACTTGAGGATTTTACCTAGCAGAGCATCGATATTTTGAGTCGGTTCACTCAAAGGATGGGTGAGTAGTAAATATCTTGGATGATGAGAATCACTGGTAGAGGGGCTGAAGGGGTATCTATAGATGCAGTGGATTCCCTGAAATTCCTAGGTTTTGGGTACAATTCTTTTGTACAGCAAGCTTTTAGAGATTACAATACGCAAGGAGGCATCAACATGACTGATCGGTTAGTTTTGGCTGCAGAAGGATGCAGTAAGCAGTATCCTACTAACTCTGTGTGGTCTATTGGAGATAGATCCTAGTATTCACAGAGTCTATCTGGGAAAATTAAAAGAGGAGGTAATGAAGACTGCCAAAATGATCAGAAACAGAGACACATATTATGATACCCTCTTATATGTTTCCCATAGGAATAAAAGTGAAGATGGTTCCTCTTCCTTACAAGCACCTTGTTCTGATTCTAATTGAAGAAAAAAGGCACCCTCTGTCAAGAGGTGCAGGACAAGATTTCACAGTTAAGTGACTAAGGGGACTGGAGAAAAGATAAATTTCCTCGAGACAGAAGAGTAAATAGCCAGAGGATTGAAAGTGAGAATAGATTGACAAAGATGATAATTCATCTTTTCCTCATAATGTAACACCTTCTTTTTCTTCCCATGTGTTTTTCCTTTAAGAACGACAGTAAAATTTAGTTAATGTTGGCCACCACATCCTAGGTCTTCTGACTTGAGCCTCAGTATTACCTCCAACATATCATGACCTAGGATTTTTAAAGTAAAGTAGAAGTATAAAATGAACCAAAATTATAATTGCACATGTTAGAAACAGATATACTTGGTAAAGGCATGAGTTTGAACAAGGTAGATGTTTGATAATGAGTGCTTTTCCCTCCGAGAATATGTTAGGGCTTTGAATGAAGGCACAGAGCAACCAAAGACCTACCCTATATTGCTTTGTACACCAGTAAATTTTTCTTAATTGTCCACAATACTTCTCCTATCAATACTCTGAGTTTCCTTGGAGGATATAAAGAAACAACCCAGACAGCCTTTTTCTCAAGAAATAAACAGAAACTGTCCATGGTATGAGAAGAAAGAGAGTTCTGTTTATTCATTTTACACTTGGATTGTAGAGGAGACTGGCGGTTTGCTGCAGTCCCCAGAGAAAACTCTGTGGTATGAGGCTTGAAATGTCGAGGATAATTAAGACAAACTACTCTTTTTAGCCCAACAAAAGAAATATATCTTTCAAAATAACTCCCTCTTGAAATTTCAGAACACAAACAACCTTACTCTATTGAAACAGCTCAAAAGAGCTAAATCAGCTGTCAATGCCAACCTAGAATGCCACTTAGAACACTGTCACCTCCACATTCGATATCACCAAAGGACATGGTCACATATAGAAATGCTGACTAAAGAAATAAAAAGAAGCAAGATTTCCCACTGTCACAAAATGTAAATAGTGAGGGTTTCTTTATGACAGACTCAACTTACATTAAAAATGGTAAACCCTTGAGGAGGTCAGAGAGGCAAAAAATGGTGAAGAAAAGCATTCTGAAGACTGTTTAGCATTTCACACAGTTTCCCATTTAGCTGTCATGGATGCATGTTAACTTTGTGAGACTGTGAGTGTTCATGTTTTCCAGAGGAGACATGTAGCATATTAAAATAAAGGAAATATGTAATTCTTTGTGATTTCACAGCTCCCTTTTTGAGATGGCATGAAGTAGAGTGGAAAATAAATGTCAACAAGAGTCATATAGTGAGTTTTTCTAGGTAAATAGTCATGCCTGACACTACTAAAACATGGCTGAAGGCCCTTCAGCTCTCAATGACATTTTCTTAGATTTGCTTTGTGTTTTTCTTTCTAATCAACTTTCTAACTGAAAATCACACTCACTCATGTTGTCCTTAAAAAATAAATGTCCTGTCTTTCTTTCACTCTACCTCTAGCAACATTGATAAATGTGTTTTCTTCAGTTACTTCAGAAGATACATGAAGGCAACCAAGTGGACAATTTCCTCCATCTTCCTCCACTGATGTAGCCCATCAAATTGTTACCAACCTTAACAGATTATTTCTTTCTTTCTTTCTTTCTTTATTCTTATGAATAATAGTAGTTATTTGTTGTTGGGGTTTTTTTTGGGGGGGTGGTGAGCACAGAGAAGGAGGCAAGTGTGTGACTTCATCATCAAAGGATAATTTATAATCTTTTTTTTATATATATTTTTTTATTAATAAATTTATTTAAATTTTTACATTCATTTTCACAAGATTTTGGGTTCCAAAATTTTCTCCCCATTTGTCCCCTTCCCCCTCCCCAATACACTGGACCTTCTAATTACCCATAGCACGAATCTGCCCTCTCTTCTATCATGCCTCCCTTCCCTTACCCCATCTTCTCTTTTGTCCTGTAGGGCCAGATAACTTTCTATTCCCGATTACTTGTATTTCTTATTTCCTAGTAGCAAGAACAATACTCAACAGTTGGTCCTAAAACTTTAAGTTCCAGCTTCTCCCCATCCCTCCCTCCCCACCCATTCCCTTTGGGAAGGCAGGCAATTCAATATAGGCCATATCTGTGTAGTTTTGC
>JAQQSK010016630.1:0-10373 GCA_028658325.1 Potorous gilbertii | reverse complement strand
CAGTGTATTGGGGAGGGGGGAGGGGACAAATGGGGAGAAAATTTTGGAACCCAAAATCTTGTGAAAATGAATGTAAAAAGTTAAATAAATTTATTTAAAATAAAAAAAAAATTTAAAAAAAAGTAAAATCAATTTTGGCCTCAATTTTGCATAACTAGATGTGGAGGATTGGCTTGGTTTTATGAACAAGTTGATTGTTGGACTACATAAATTGTATAATTTTGGAGGCACCAGATCATAGAATGGCAGAATTGGGTGGCATTTGAAAATGATATTATTTAATCTTACATTATTCAGATGAGAAATGGAGACCCTAACAATCTATTTTTATTTGTTTTTGTTATTTATTTATTTTTTGTCTTCAACATTCACTTTTATAAGATTGTCAGTTTTAAATTCTCTCCTCTCCCCTCCTTCCCCTTCCCAAAGAAGGAATATGCAATCTGAAAAAGGTTTTACATATACAATCTTATTAAACACTTCTACATTGGTCATGCTGTGAAGGAAGAAACAAAAGAGAAAACCAGAAGAAAAAGAGAATAGCATGCATTCAGTCTCCATAATTCTTTCTCCGGAAAGAAAATCATAAATTTTTTTGAATTCTTAGATCATCGCATTGTGGAGAAGAGCTAAGTCTATTAAACTTGTTCACCTCACAATGTGTCATTACTGTACAAATGATCTCTTGGTTCTGCTCACTTCACTCAGCATCAGTTCATGTAAGTCTTTAGAAGCTTTTCTGAAGTCTGCCTGTTCATCATTTCTTATAGCACAGTAGTATCTTTGTTTCTCTGTCTCTCTCTTTCTATCTCTTTTTTTCTCTGTCTCTCTGTGTGTCTCCCTCTCTCTTGGTCTCTGTGTCTATCTCTCTGTGTCTGTTTCTGTCTCTCTGTCTCTGTGTGTCTCCCTCTCTCTTGGTCTCTGTGTTTATCTCTCTGTGTCTGTTTCTGTCTGTCTCTTTTCTTCTCTCTCTCTCTCTCTCTCTCTCTCTCTCTCTCTCTCTCTCTCTCCCCCTCTCTCATTTGCAATCCTCCATCACTTCATTTGGCTCCCTGCATTTTTAACCATGCGTATATGTGTGCATGTGTGTGTGTATGTAAAATGTTAAAAACATGGAACACATTATATTAGTTAAAGTAACAGTCTTGGATTCAAGAAGACCTAAATTAAATTTCTGTCTTTGATGCATATTATCTGTATTACTCTAGGTAAGTTGTTTAAGCTTTTAGGGCCTCAGAAAATTCTCTAATATTGTCAGTTGCAGAGCACCATTGGTAAAGGGATGTCCTCACTGGGAGTTCTCTATAAGAAAACATCATCAAATAAGTTAAGATTTAATATCTATAACATCTCAGGAGCATCCAAATAGTACAGCAATGGTCTGTAGGAAAAATGTGTAAAACAAAGGTTTTATTACCTATGAAAACTGAGCTTCAAAATGAGCTTTAGCCTACACATTCCTTCAGGTAACACACAGCCTTTGGGATGTCTCAATGTCGTATCCTTAAGACTATTTTGCATTTCTTTTTTTAAGTTATATTTTATTTTTTTCTCTTGATACATATCAAGAAAATTTTAAACATTCATTTTTAGAAGATTTTGATTTTCAAATATTTCTCCTACCCTCCCTTTTTCTGAAAATATTAAGCAGTTTGATATAGTTTATATATGTGCCATCATGTAAAAATATTTCAGTATTAGTCAGAGGTGTGAAAATCAATCAAAATCAATCAAAAGGAAAAAATGAGAAATAATATAGTAAGTGAAATAAGTATGCTTTCATCTGCATTAATAGGCCATCACTTCTTTATCTGGATATAGACTGCATTTTCCTTCATAAGTCCTTTGTTTTGGATCATCATGTTGCTAAGAAGAACTAAGACCTTCATAGCTTATCATTACACAATGTTGCTGATATCATACACAATGTTTTCCTGGTTCTGCTCATTTTACTTTGCATTAGTTCATATAAATCTTCCACGTTTTTTCTGAAATCTGCATGCTCATCATTTCTTACTGCACAATAATATTCCATTGTATCCATATAGCACAGTTTCTTCAGCCATTCCCCAACGGATGGGAATCCCCTCTATTTCCAATATTTTATTACCATGAAAAGGATTGCTAGCAATATTTTTGCATTTCCCTCCCTTTTACTTATCTCTTTTTTATACAGACCTAGTAGTGGTATTGCTGCATAAATGGGTATGCACAGTTTGGTTGCCCTTTGGACATAGTTACCAATTGCTCTCCAGAATCATTAGATGAGTTCACAACTCCACTAAGAGTTCCTGGTTTTCCCCAATCTTCTCCAGGACTTGTCATTTTTCTTTTCTTTTATATTAGCCAATCTGGTAGATGTTTGGTGGTAACAGAGTTGTTTTAATTTGGATTTCTTTAGTAAAAATATGATTTAGACTCCTACTTCATTTACCTATAGATAGATTTGATTTCTTCATCTGTAAACTTCTGTTCATATATTTTGGCCATATTTCAATTGGAGAATGGCTTGTCTTGTAAATTTGACTCACTTCTCTATATATTTGAAAAACGAGACCTTTAGCAGAGAAACTTTTGATAAATTTTATTTCCCATCTTTCTGCTTTCCTTCTAATCTTGGATGTATTGATTACATTTGTACAAAAGCTTTTTAAAATTTAATATAATCAAAATTATCTATTTTGCATTTAATAATACTGTCTTTTATTAGATCATGAATTCTTCCCCTGCTCATATATCTGAGAAGTAAACTAATCTTTGTTCTTCAAATTTGTACCCTTTATGTACAAATCATGCCAAAAGTCTGTTATATTTAGCATCTTAAACTCTGTTTATCTCCATAGTTCCTTGTTTATAGCTTGGTTGGATATATCAAATTCTGAGAAGGGGCTATATAATACTAACTGTGCTGTTTATTTCTTCTTGCAACTTGCTTAAATTCTCCAGTAAGTATTTGGATGCTATATCACTTGGGTTATATATGTTTCATATTGATATTGCTTCATTGTCTATGGCAACTTGTAGAAAAATATATTTCCCTTCCTTATCTCTTTTAATTAGGTCTATTTTTGCTTTTACCTTTTCTGAGATCTAGATTGCTACCTCTGCTTTTTTTTTTTTATAACTGTGGAAGTATAATAGAAATTCTACTCCAGCCGCCTTCTTTACTCCATATGTGTCTCTTTGCTTTAGATATGTTTCTTGTAAACAACATACTGTAAGATTATGATTTTTGATCCATTGTGCTATCCACTTCCACTTTATAGGTGAATTCATCCAATTTACATTACAGTTTTTGTTACTATCTGTGTATTTCCCTCCATTCTATTCCTCCTCCTCTCAGTCCTCTTTCCATTCACCCTCTCCTTTCTCACCAGAGTATTGCCCTTCTCGACCACCTCCCCTGATCTGCCTTCCCTTTTATTAGTTCTATCTCTTTATTTATTGCATCTCCTTCCCTCTTTCTTGTTGGGTAAGTTAGATTTCTATATTCAACTTTCTGTGTATGTGATCCCCTCTTTGAGATAACACTGATGAGAACAAGGTTCAAGCAATGCCAAAGTTTCCATCCTCCCCTCTATAGAAGAAGCTCTTTCATGTCTCTTCATGTGAAATAATTTGCCCCGTTCTACTTTTTCCATCCTTCTCCACCCATTATATCCCTCTTTTTCTTCCCTTATTTTTATATCATTTTCTCAAATTCACCTTATACTCTCTATGTATGTGTGACTTTGTGCTCTTAATCAAATAGTTTTTAACAATTACAAGCAACATCTTCCCATGTAGGGATGGAAACAGTTTAGCTCTATTGAATTCCCTTATGTTTTTTTTTCTCTTTTTACTTATTTATATTTCTTTTGGGTCTTGGTATTGGAAGTCCAATTTTTATTTTAGTTCTTGTTTTCTCCTTATGACAGCTTGAAATCCTTCTCTTTCATTGAATGACTATTTTCCCCTTGTGATATACATACGTACATACATACATACAGATAGATAGATAGATAGATATTTAAAATGATCTTTCTAAAACTTGGCTAGGATGTTTCTTAGAGTTTTTATTTTGGAATCTCTTTCTTGAACTGATTTGTGGACTCTTGATCTCTGTTTTGCCCTTTGATTCCAGGTTATCAGGGCAGTTTGCTTGATAATTGCTCTAAAGATGCTGTCCAGGTCCTCTTTATGTTTATGACTTTCTGGTAGTCCAATGACTTTGATAGGTCAGTTGTTTGTTTGTTTATTTGTTCTTCCTATGAGATATTTAAGATTTTCTTCCATTTTTTTCATTCTTTTGAAATTGTTTTGTTCTTCAAGTCTCATAGAATCATTAGCTTCCATTGGCCCAATTTCAGCTTTTAATTTGTTGTGTTCCTCAGTTTTATCATTTCTCTACCACTTTGCCACGTGTACTCTTGCAAGAGTTCCCCCCTCCAGGGGATTTTTGTACCTCTTTTTCTCCAATTTGGCCCCTCATATTTTTAAAGTAGTTTTCCCAACTATTGAGTCTTTATTCATAATTATCTTGCATCACTCTTGTTTCTTTTCCCATTTTCATTCTGCTTCATCTATATGATTTTTTAGCTCCTTCTTGAATTTTTCCATGAATTCTTTCTGGGGTTGAGATGACTTCCTATTTTTATTTGAAGTTTTGCCCATAGGTGTTTTGAAATTGTTTTCATCTTCTGAGTGTATATCTTGGCTTTCTTGTCACCATAATAACTTTCTGTGGTCAGGTTCTTTTCATGTAGTTGTTTATTGTTCATCCGCTTTGTGGTGGTGGGGTCCTTTCTTTCAAATTTGAGTTCTACTCCTAGGGTGGAAGGGGCATGGTCTTGGGCTTCTTGTGCCAGGGGTTGCCTGCTTTGCTGGAGTTGCACTGATATTTCCCTGAAATCCTTGGGGCGGGGGTGGTACTCATGCTTGATTCTATGCTGAGGGAGTTGGATGGGGGGATGACTGCCAATGATGTAGCCTTTAGAGGTATAGCAACTTACCTGGTGTTGAGCTGAGGTCCTAGTGGTCGTGTCTTAACTACACTGAGGCCTAGTGAGGTGTTTCTGCATTTCCCTGTGGCTGCGCTGAAGCATATGGAGGTCTGGATGTTGGAGGAAGCCTGTTTGCCCAGGACTGTGCTGAATCAAGAGAAGGTCTGAGCTTCTTTTTAGTCATACTGGAGGATGCCATTTTATCTGGGGCTATACAAAAGTATATGGTGGTTCTCTGAGCTATTGTTCATTGGTTCCCCTCTTTATGCTGAGGCAGGTGGAGGGTGCCTTCTATGTCACCCTGATGCTCAGGATGTCCCACTGATTTGGTGCAGGTTTGTTACTGGTTTTCTAGGACATGTCCTATCCTGGAATATGTTCCCTTTTATCCAAATGAGATGAACCTTTCTTGCATGTCTTCCAAGTTTCTTGGGCTAAAATATTGCATTGCACCATCTTTTTACTGTTCCAGGATTTCTTTTGGGGTGCTATTTTATGGCTGTTTGGAGGTGAATATGGAAAGATTTGCTACTTACTCTGCCATCTTGGCTCCCAGAAGTCCTCTCTATGCATTTCTTATCTACCACATTTTATCACTGCAGTGTATATATCCTCTGTTATTAGTAATCCAACAAAAATTATTAAAATGTAATCCTCAGTTATCAGAGGCAGAAAGTAAATTTGAATTACTTGTTCAGCTGTTTTTCAGTTGTGTCCAGCTCTTTGTGACCTCATATTGGCTTTTTTTGGTAAAGATACTGAAGTGGTTTGCTATTTCCTATTCTAACTCATTTTACAGATGACCAATGGAGGTGAACATGGTTGAGTGGCTTTCCCAGCGTCATAGAACTAGTAAGTGTTTGAAGACAGATTTTAACTCAGAAAGACAAGTTTTCCTGGCTGCAGGACCAGCACTCTATGATGACATGACTTGAACTTGACATGACTTGCAATTGACTTTGACTTGATGGGGGGAGGGCTGTGCAAGGTCCAGCCTCATTTTCTCCTCCAGAAACATCTGGATCCACTGACCAGATATCCATCAGGATGACTGGAGATGTCCCTGGATATAATGGGAGAACCTGGACTTTTTAAGCTAAGGTCATTTCAGGTACTCAGAGTGAGGCAATCCCCTTTACTCAATATGCCTCTTGAAGTCATATTAGGAAAAAATCAAACTGGGAGGGAAAGACTCTCAGGGTTGCTGTTTCAAAGAGAAACCATTACCACTGATAAGCACTCTAAACAGTAGGGCACCAAAAACAGCCATTAAGTGGAGCTTGGGCAGGAACCTATAGTGGGTCTGGGCTTCAGAGTGAACTGTCTTTCAGATTTTAGGAAAGAAAGAAAGAGAGAGAGAGAGAGAGAGAGAGAGAGAGAGAGAGAGAGAGGAAGAAAGAAAGAAAGAAAGAAAGAAAGAAAGAAAGAAAGAAAGAAAGAAAGAAAGAAAGAAAGAAGAAAGAAAAAGAAAGAAAGAAAGGAAAGAAGGAAGGAAGGAAAGAAGAAAGAAGCAAATAAAATTTCTTCAAAAAGTAGCTGGGAAAAGTTGGAGCTTTCTTCTCAACTCGAAATGTTACTGATGAGAAGCCTCTTCAAAAAGCATTTAAGTTACATCAGGGATTAAAACCTGAAACAGATAAATAACACTACAAAAATACCCCCTATCTATTTCCTTAGGATTCACATTTACTTCCCTCATGCTTTCATTACTATTCTTTTTAAAGTATTCATTTATACTCACAGTCACCTTTTCCTTATTATTCCTATTACCATTTCCTTAAAAAAATGGTAGAAATGTTGTACTTCCTAATGGATTGTCTCTTGCTTTGGGTGATATAACAAAACACAATCTGTTGTTACGGTAATGATAAGTATCCTGCAACATTTTAGTGCAAGGATTGTTCCCCATCTCAGTAAGTACATAGGGACTTCTTTGATTCTTGTCTGCTCTTCAAATGCTGTGGCTAATGTGCTCTGACTAATGTATGAGAGTTTAACCAGTGAAGTGATGTGTAAAATCTCAGTTCTCTGACTGTATTTACTCAAGAGCTACTTCAATTAACTGTTTAATTTGTGTGATTGTGTTACTCAACTTTTTATTACAATATAACTTTGTCAGGTATTGTTGTCATGTAGCATCATCAGTACTCTGATAATCTGCTTTACAAACCTTAAAGAATGATATAAATGGGAACAGTAAGTGTTTTGGCATAAGAAAACAAACTTTGACTGAATAGGAAAGTTTTCAAAGTTTCTTGCCTCAAAGCATTTCAGTAATTTTTTTTCATATTGCCTCTAGGACAAAAGAAATATCCAATAGTTCCACTTAAAATTAGTTATGTCTTACTATATAATATCCTAAAAACTTAATAGATGTTTGAAAAACTAACTCACACATTAATGCTAAAAATACTTGCATTTCGTTCTTTATTTCAGTTCTGGTATGTATGTGCCTGAAGGATGTTGCACAACTTCTTAGATGTAGGAATCTGATTGAACAACACCACCCTCATTTTCTGTCCCACAATGATTTCTCCATTCTCATTTGTCCCAGCCATTCATCCAGGTTCTCAAATATATGATGTCACAAAGCAGAAAGTTGGAGAATTTACTGGCATAGCTTTAAGTGAGCAAAAATAAATGTACTACAAACATGCATGTAACACTGTTTCCTTATTTTAAAAAGATTTCTTGCAGAGCTCCTGTGGGTACTGCAGTGCACAATGTGGCAGTAATGGATTAGATTCTAATGTTAGTTATAAGGTGTTTGAGACTCGGTGTCTTAAAGAAGTTTCTGAACTTGAATACATTTTAACAATTGCATGCAGTCTTCAGGGCTGCTTGGAGTGAGTGAGGAAAATGTGCTGAATTACTAATTTCTTAAGGAAATGGAGATCTCTTTCACTAGCAGCTGTAAATAAAAGTGCTAAGTAAACAGGTACTCTGTCTACAAAATTTATTCTTTAGCTTACCTCACCTATGTTTTCATTGGTGTGGGGAGCTCCTTTTAAGAGAATTCCCTTTATTCATGCAGCTAGCAGACTGTTCTACTTATTAAAGTCATAGAGTCCACTGAGATTTAATGACTTGCCAACAGTCACACAATCACTAGGTAGCCCCAAAGGGCTACAAAAAAGTGCATACCCTTTGATCTGACAACATCACTTCTAGAGCTGTATCCAAAAGAGAATATAAAAATAGGAAAAGGTTCCACATATACAAAAATATTTATAGCAGCTCTTTTTGTGGTGACTAAGAACTAGAAATCAAGGGGACGCTCATCATTAGGGGAATGGCTGAACAAGTTGTGTTATATGAATGTAATGGACTACTATTTGCTATAAGAAATGGGGACTTCAGAGAGGACTGAAAGTACTTATATAAACTGATACTGAGTGAAATGAGCAGCACCAGGAAAACATCGTATATAGTAATAGCTACAGTGTACAAGGACTGTATCTGATAGACTTAACCCTTCACAACAATGCAAGAACCTAAACCATTCCCAAAGAAATCTTGAGGCAAAATGCCATTCACATCCAGTGAAAGAACTGTGAAATTATGATGCAGAATGAAGCAGACTATTTTCCCTTGTGTTACGTTTTGATTTGATTTGGTTTTTCTCATGGATTTTCCCATTTGTTTCAATTCTTCTATGCCACATGACTAAGGTAAAAATGTGTTAGTAACAATATAAGTGTTAGAGCCCATATAAAACTGCATGCAATCTCAGGGAGAACAGAGGGGAGGGAGAAGGAGAAAATTTAAAACTTGAGGAAGTGATTGTTGAAAACTGAAATAAAACAATAAATCACTTAAATTTAAAAATACATTCTAAACAGAAAGACAGCATAGATTAAAGGTAAGCATCTGGAAAAGAAGCTATTCAGTTGAAATAAAGGAAACAAGGGTAGTAACCATCATCTCAGACAGAGCAAAAACAAAAATAGACCAAGTTAAAGAAGATAAGAAAGGAAGCTACATTTTGCTAACAGGTACCATAAATAATAAAGCAATATTGATATTAAAACTTTATTCATCAAGTGGTATACATTAAAATTCTTAAGGAAGTCAAGTGAATTAATGTTTCATGACCAAAGACGATAGAAAATATAAAAAATATAAAATAGATAATTTTCTTTATACTAAATTAACAAAGCTTTTGCACAAAAAGTAAAACCAATGAAACCAATATTAGAAGGAAAGTAGAAAACTGGGAAACAATCTTTGTAGCAAGTGTGACCTCTCATGAAGGTCACATTTCTCAAATATACAGAGAGCTGAGTCAAATTTATAAGAATACAGGACACTCTCTAATGGACAAATGGTCAAAGGATGCAAACAGACAGTTTTTAGAGGAAAAAAATCAAAGCTATTTATAAGTATATGAAGAAGTGGTCCAAATCACCTTTGATTAGAGAAATGCAAGTTAAAACAGTTCTGAGGTACTACCTCATATCCATCAGGTGACAAAAAAAGAACCTGATAAATGTTGAACAGGATTTGAGAAAATTGGGGCACTAATGCACTGTTGGTCAAGTTTGAACTGATCCAACCATTCTGGAGAGCAATTTGGAACTATGTTCAAAAGTCAACCAAACTGTGCATACCTTTTGATGCAGGAATATCACTACTAGGTCTATAAACCAAAGAGATCATAAAAGTGGGGGAGGAGGGGAAGTGCAAAAAATTATTATAGTAGCCTTTTTCATAGTCATAAAATATTGAAAAGAGAGGGGATAGTAACAAGTTATGGTATATGAAAATATACTGGAATATTATTGTGCATTAAGAAATGATAAATAGGCAAATTTCAGCAAAACCTGGGAATATGTGTACAAATTGATGCAAAATGAAATGAGCAGAACCAGGAATACAGTGTACACTTTATCAGCAACATTGTGGGATGATCAATTATGAATGATTCAGCTCTTCTCAGCAACACAATAATACATAACAAGTACAAAGACTCACAAAGGAAAATAACTTCCATGTCCAGATAAAGAACTGATGAACTCTGAATTCAAATCAAGTCATACTTCTTTCACTTACTTTCTCTTTTTTCATGTTTTTTTATCTGTTTCTTCTTTAACAATTGTGATTATTACAGAAATACGTTTTACATGATAGCATATGTACAACCTATATCAAGTTGAGTACCATTTTCAAAAGAGGGGAGAGGAAGGAAGGAGGGAGAAAAATTTGGAACTCAAAATCTTGTAAAAATGAATGGTAAAAATGTCTTGACATGTAATTGGGAAAAATACTATTTAAAAAGTGGATTTTTCCCATGAAGTTTACTCTCATCACATTTGACTAAAGGAAGGAATAAAATCCACAATCATTTTGGTATGAAAACCTATCTTACAACACAGGAAATTGGGGGAGAAG
>JAQQSK010016629.1:0-7500 GCA_028658325.1 Potorous gilbertii | reverse complement strand
TCATTCACCTAACCCCTTAACTTAAACTTGCAAGGATGCCCTGCAGACTGATTAGAAGAATGTCTTTATCGTGTGCTGATTCCTAATAGGAGAACACTTATAAATACTAGAAATGGGTTATCAGATTATAATTTTAAATTACCATAATGTGGATGGTCTCTCTGAATGAAAGTAGTTACAACTTTTGCTTCTAACATAATTAATGATAACAATGACTGCAAACAGCCAAAGATTCATGCATAAATATATACAGAATAAATATTTTTAAAATAATTATGCATAAATACAAGTGAGTTGGGGAAAGTGGGCACTAGAAGTTAGTAGCAGCAGCAAGTAAAAGGTCATTACATGAGCTATGTCTTGAAGGACATAAGGCATTCTAAGGCATAGCAGAAGTTCATTTGAGTTGGGAGGATACATAAGAAATAGAAAGAAGACAAGTTTGGATGGATCATAGAGTGGTAAGCATGATGGAGGGAAGATGGACATAGATATAATAAGGTATCATAAGACCTGAAAGATAGAAAAGTCATAACCAATGAACCTCACAATGCTACCTATTGGAGGGAAAATAAGTGGAAAATAAGTAGCACCTCCTGCGCACAGTGCACAGTGCTAAGCACTTCACATACATTATCCTATTTTATTCTCACAACAATCCTATGACTTAGGTGTTGCTTATCCCCATGTCATAGTTGAATAAATTGAGTAAACAAAGGTTAAGTGGCCCACGTCACAGAGTAAGTGTCTGATACAGGATTTGAACTCAGTTCTTTTTGACTCCAGGCCTGGCACTCATCCACTGTGCTACCTACCTGCCATCACTGGATTAATGATTCCCTATTTGAGAGAAACTGTTGGGAAAACTAAAAGGCAGTTTGACAGAAATTATTTTTAGAGTAACATCTTATGCCATTTTTACAATAAACTTCAAGTACATACACATTCTAAAAATAAAAGTTTATATAATTATAAGAGACTAAAAGGAGGTATCTTGCAAAACTATAGTTTTAAAGACAATTCTTAACTAATGAGGAATGGGGCAATTGATTTGAATGTAGTAAGGGCAGGGACAGTTTCAGTTTCACTAAAATAGTCACTAAATTTTACATACTATTTGATCTGGTCACATTAGAACCAGTCCTATGCTGCTAAGATATTAAAAGACAGAAAGAAAGATCATGCAAATAAAATATATATTTATAGCAACACTTTTTTGTGGAAGCAAAGAGCTAGAAGAAAATTTAGCACCATCCATGAGGAATACAAAGTATCGAAGCAATTAAATGTTATTGCTGTAAGAAATAATGAATATAAAAGAATTAGACAAAATTGAGAAGCCTTCTATGAACTGATGCACAGCAGAGTAAAATAGAGCAGTAATGAATTTATACAATAACCAATATAATTTGAAGGAAAACACTATTAAATTATGGTCAATGCAGTAATGACTTATGACCTCAAATGATGATGTGTTTTGCGTTTTGACAACAGATGGACAATAGCTACACATGTTCTGATATGACCAAGTATACAGTTCACTGTACTTGTTACAAGGATAAGTTATTTTAGATGTGGGGAATAGAGGTAGTGATTGGAGTGTGTGTTGGGGTTTTTTTATTGTTTTGTTTTTGTTTTGTACAAGGAAAGCTTTTACTAAAATTTTATTCCATTGCCTAACAAAATTCTGGAGAAGTGTTACTTTGTTTTGGCTAAAACTGTTCAAGAATCCACAAGGCAGTATGATGTGTCTTGCTAGAGGGAGTACTTACACTGATGAACTCCTTGATCTTTTTAAGTATAAAAGCACTGAAAGAAATAGTTTCAAGAATCTTAAAGTAATCCTAATTAAATTGTATTGACTGCACTTACTCACGTTTTCAGATCTAATAATTCACTACCACATTTCCCAGCTTTAAAACAAAAGCAATAAAAACAAAATGTGTCAAATCCCTAACAAATTTTATATATGTATATATGTGTGTTGTGTGTGTATATATATATATATATATGTATATATATACATATATATGGTATATGTGTATGTATGTATATATCCTCAAGCTACCCTTTTTTCAGTGTGCCTAAAATTCAAGACCTGCTGAACTATGCTACTATAATGCTGTTTCCAAATCTGTATACGTAGCCCCCAGGTTGAAAATCTTTGCCAAATTTCAGCCTTGTTTGAATGGTCACTGAGAAATCATTTCAGAAAAAGTGCCAACAAAGAAAGTTCTTGTGTAGCTGCTAGATGCAATTCCCTCATGTTTATCCTCTTATAAGGTAAAAGCATTTATTTATACCTAAGGACAGTAGAGTTGGTTAGCAAAACAGTGTGTATTAGCAAGTGCTGTTGGCTAATAGCAACACTAATCATTAGAATTATCTTTCTATATATCAATATCAATAGATATAGATAGTACCTTAAAATTCATAAAACACTTGACAAATATTATATCATTTTCTAGTCATTCAACAACCCTGGAAGGTAGTTACTAAAGGTATTATGTTTCCCATGAATCTTGGCACAGTTAAATGATAACTGAGAAGCAATAGAAGTGATATTTAAATCCAGGTCTTCCTGACTCTGAGTCTGCCACATCCTTCACATGCCACTGGCATAGCAAAGCATTCCTTCCTCAGGGTGGCCAAACCGGATTGTCAGTTCTATGCCAAGACTCTTCATTAGCCCAGATTCTCAACTAGTAAAAACAGGATTATTAGTAATGTCTTTTAGTAAGGTAATACTCTACCTAAGTGATTTGTAACCTATTCCACTGAGTTATTCTGACAATGACTATCTGTCTATAATACAAACTTTTTCTGTTATATAGCCATTTATTCAAACCTTAGGAAAGTGCTTTCTGAAACCCCCAAAAAATATTAAACCATTAGAATTCTTTTCTTCTTCCCTAATCCATGTGTTTTACACACACACATTCTAGTTACTTAAGGATCACAAAGCTCATTCAGAAAATATTGTGATCCCCTTCCATTTTATTAAAGCAGTAAACGAGACATGTTGTTGTGTCATTTTTTAGTTACATCTGACTCTTCATGACTCCATTTGAGGTTTTCTTGACAAACATACTAGAGCAGTTTCCCATTTTCTTCTCCAGCTCATTTTATAGATGAAGAAACTAAAGCAACTAGAGTTAAGTGACTTGCTCAGGGTCACACAGCTAGTGAGTATCTGAGGCCGGATTTCAACTCAGGAAGATGAGTTTGCCAAAACACATGAACAGACTAGAGAGTGAGAACTACCCAGGTGCTCAGATAGGCTAACGCTTGGTCTAAATCCCTTTTCTGACGAGATTTTTCTTTCTAAATCAAAATGTATTTCAGCATTTAGTAAGAACTATAGACTAGCAACAGTCAAATTTTATGTTCAACACTTTATCAAAATCTATAAAAATAGTACATTTGAAATATGTGTCATTTTTAGGTTCATTTAAAAAAGTGAAATTGGTAACAAGGAAAGTGAGAAGCATTTACAAATCCACATAATACAGAACATCCTAAAAGTTTTAATAAAGTTTTGTGCCATTAAAAGTCAACTATAAAAAGCTTTTGGAACAACATATATGTATGCATGTATATATATTACATATATATGCATATATCTTTGTATATGTATACATAGATGTATACAGGAAGTGTCATCGGTAACTTTCTTCCTCATTTAAAAAAAATCATACTTTTTTTGTGGGGAAGGATACTCTAGGAATGGTCTTTTATAAAAAGTGATTTATTTGTGACACATTCTATGACTACCCATGCTAAGAAAAAATATGATAGAATATAATATATAGAAATCTTAGAGAACTCCTTGGTCTAGGTTTTTGTCAGAATTATATGTTTATGTGTACATATTCACATAAAAGTTTTACATAGCTATACATATGGTTATAGATATAATCTGCAAATAACATTACTGGTATGATAGTACTATTTGGAAGACAGTTCGATATGACGTAAAAAGTCCTGACTCTGGACTCTGAGGACCTGAAACAAAATTCTTCTTCTGACATAACTTTCTACTTGTGTACCTTTGGACAAGTCAGTTAACCACTCACCCTAAATTTCTTCATCCATAAGATAAGAGAAAGGCAGCTAGGTGGTGCAGAGGATAGAATGTCATTCCTGGAATCAGAAACACTCACCTTCATGAGTTCAAATTTAACTTCAGACATTTTCTAGCTGTGTGATCCTGAGCAAGTCACTGAACCCTACTTGCCTCAGTTTCCTCATCTGTAAAATAACCACTCCAGTATTTTTGCCAAGAAATGCCAAATGGGTCATGAAGAGAGACATAACTGAAAATAACAAAGATAAAAGAGTTAGACAAGGTGGTCTCTGACATACCATCCAGCTTTACAGTTATGACCTCATAGTATGCATACAAAATGCATAGTATAGGATAGAAGATAAAAATCTGCTTTGGAATCAGATAGACCTAAATTCAAGTCTTAATCTTTGACACATACTGGCTTGTGACCTTGGAAAAGTCATTTAAATTCTCAGTACCCAGGCAGCTTTCTGAGACTATAAAATTAATGTACACTTGGAGATATATAAGGCATTCCCTTATTGAAATCTCCCAACACCAATGACTTCATAAGTTGTTACTAGTAATAGTAGTAGTCATCAAAATAATAGTTATGTAACTCATCTCTAACCCCCTTTCCAATATATGCTATATATATATGTATAGATAAATGCAAGAAACATAGATACTTCAAAAAAATTCTATAATTTTGGTTACAATCCCCTAATACTTCAGTAGATAACCATTAGTCAGTATAACCAAAAAATTCAATGCCTGAAAAAGACCTTAGAACATAGATTTAGAGATGCAAGTTGCCTTACGGTTCATCCATTTCACTATAGTACCTGACACATAGTAGGTGCTTTATGAATGCCTATTCCACCCATTCATCTTTGCATTTTACAAATGAAAAAGTTAAAGCCCAGAGAGGATAAGTGAGTCATACAAAATTATACAAGCGGTAAATGACCATCAGGATTAAATTGCAGAAACTTTGATTCCAAATCCGGCATTTCAAGCCCTCAATGAATTTAGCTACATTTGTTAATGAGTGAAAATCAAATGTTAGGTCCAAACTCCCGCTTCTTGTTTTAACCTATTAAGAGATTGTATTCCATTTGAAAATGGAATTTTTGTTTTAAAAGCATAGACACTTCCATCTCATATAATGAGGTTTTCTTCTAAAACTTTAGTGGAAGATAGTGTGTTTATCTATATATGTATAGATACATCATAAATACATGGAGAGATACATGCATATATATGAATATGTATCTATTTGTCAAACAATCATATAGGGTATCACAAACAAGCCACTTTTGTAAGATTGTACACTGAGTACCCCTCCCCACAAGGAGAAAAAAAAAAGAGGGTTTTTTTGTAAACAAGAAGACAACTGACAGTCACCAGTGATGACACATTTTTTAGAAACTTGATTAGGATTATAATGCTGTTGTTGTGAGTTATAATTAGACTTCTTCCTAAAGTTTCCCTTTGTTAGAAACAGGTAATGACAACTATTTTTTAAAAAGTACCCAGGATTCTACTAATACCAAATATAGCTCATGGGTTCAGGGTTTGAGAGTTGGATGAAACCTAAGAGTTCACCTGATATTGTCCCCTCAGTCTTGTAGATAAGGACACTTGAAGTCCTCAGAGGAGAAATGACTAGTTCAAAATCACACAATCATATTAACCAGCAGTCTCAATGGTGCTTTCAGAAACTATGCTTGGTCATTCATTTTTTTTTTTGGCCTGTATCTGTATCTTCTCATTGTACCTTTTTACAGTGCCTATAATGTCACCTTAAAAAAATATAAAAATTGCATCTCAGTGCAGATTACACGATCAGCAGCATCTTTATTTAAACAGATATTTTGGTAGCACAGATGTTTACTACTAATCTAGTGTCAGTGATGGGCAATAAAGTATATTTCTAAAGCAAAGAATTATATTATGTGAGACACAAACAATCTATAAACTTAAGTCTATCAATCAGACATTCAAGGCTTAATGGGACACACAAAGACTGATTTACTCAACACTATTTTTCTCTAAATACAGTCATTCCTTCCTTTGTGGGTATTTGTTCAAAAAATACAGTATTCAGTTTACAGGCAGATAAAACACCCTGAATAAAAATGTATCAAGTATTTTAATGTCTTTTTTCATCATTATTGGGGACATCACTACTCTTTTTGAAAAGTACAGAAAGCCTACTGCCCCCCAAAAAGCAGTACCACCAGCCTCCCCAGTATCAATATCACTCCTTTGAATTAGATCCTTGTGTTTCTTTTCCAAAATGCAAGTACGTTACCATATCATTAGTATCACTAACACAATGCTACATAGTGTAGTTTACTGTATTGGGTTAAATAACTGTACTTGAAAAGCAGAGGCCTGAGGAAACGGGACATAGACAAGTATATCTTCAAGGAATGGGATGGAATGGGATCATGTGGGTTTTGTAACTGAGCATAAGGTGGGAATTGACAGAGAAAATGTCCTCAGGTGTCAGACATGAGATATGAGCAAAACTATCCATTAAATCATTTAGGAAGAGGTTCAAACATAAGACAAGCCTATAGGAAGGCTTAAACAGAATCCATAACACAATTCGGAGGGAGACCTACTCAGGTTCCTGGAATGGTGAGAAATTCGGAGCACATTGAGATGAATCTGAAATGATTTATACTCACTCACAACTTTACCCATATGTAATTTCATTTTATCCCACAATACTTGGAAAAGTCAGAGCTCTCAAAGCTCTTGTATGATGACCATTACAAAATAATTGTTTTGTGCCTATATGTATTTTCATGAAGAGTATTCAGACTACTCTCCTCCTACTTAATTCTGGTGAAAATGGATTGTTTATTTGTACTGTTTGTCCCAGATATATAAACTGCTAGATGATCTCTTTCAGTTGTCCTGTGAATAACAGGTAGCATGTTTTATAGTCCTTTGAGTTTTGCAAAGCACTTTGCAAATATTACTGCATATAGGTGCAATCATAACCTCCATTTTAGAGAGGAGAAAACTGAAGCAAACAGAGGTTTAAATGGATTACCCAACATCACACAACGAATAAGTGCTTTAGGCAGATTTGCCCTCCAGAATTCCTGACTCCAGACCCACTGCTTTATCCACTGTTCCACCTCCCTACCACTAATCTAAGCAATAGACATTATTCATTCACTTGAGTTTTTTTCTGAGGGACTAGACTATTCCCTTTTGGTTGTTTGCAGATTTTTTTCAATGGGATGTGTAATATCCCAAGGATTGAAGTATATATATGGTGTAGTTAGAAAAAAAGAATAATTGGATGACCTCATTATCCATGGCAAATCCTTCTTCAATTTCAATTTTTCCCTAGACTGAACTCTGAAAATAAAGACTCTTTTTTTCTTTATTTTTATCCCCAGTACTTAGCACTATGCCTGGCACATAGA
>JAQQSK010016628.1:0-10373 GCA_028658325.1 Potorous gilbertii | reverse complement strand
TAGGTTCTTTTTTTGATCATGGCTTTCAGGTAGTCCCATAATTTTTAAATTGTCTCTCCTGGATCTTTTTTCCAGGTCAGTTATTTCTCCAATGAGATATTTCACATTCTCTTCCATTTTGTCATTCTTTTGGTTTTGTTTTATGATTTCTTGGTTTCTCAGAAAGTCATTAGCCTCCATCTGTTCTATTCTAATTTTGAGAGAGCTATTTTCTTCAGTGAGCTTTTGCACCTCTTTTTCCATTTGGCTAATTCTGCTTTTGAAAGTATTCTTCTCCTCATTGGCTTTTTGAACTTCTTTTGCCAATTTAGTTAGCCTATTTTTCAAGGTGTTATTTTCTTTAGCATTTTTTTAGGTCTCCTTTAGTAAGGTATTGACCCGTTTTTCATGCTTTTCTTGCATCTCTCTCCTTTCTTTTCCTAGTTTTTCCTCCACCTGTCTAACTTGATTTTCAAAATCCTTTTTGAGCTGTTCCATGGCCTGAGCCCATGGTATATCTATTTCAGATGTTTGGGATACAGAGGCCTTGACTCTTATGTCTTTACCTGATGGTAAGCATTGTTCTTCCTCCTCAGAGAGGAAGCTTGGAACCATTTTTTCACCAAGAAAATAACCTTCTATGATTTTAGTTTTTTTCCCTTTTCCAGGCATTTTCCTAGCCAGTTACTTGACTTCTGAGAGTCCTCTCCACCCTAGCCTAGATCTGCCCAGGTAATGCTTGGGGTCTGAGATTCAAATGCTGCTCCCCAGCCTCAGGGCTTTCAGCAGCAGGCCTGGCTGCTATTCAATGGGAGCTTATCTGCTGGTGCTCAGTTCCCAGGGGCTTTATGCAGAGATCTTCTGTAATGGCGCTGCTGCTGAGCTCCTGCCTGTTCCGGGAGCCTCTGGTCACTGCTGCCTCTGCCTCTGCCACAGCAGCTACCTCCCGACGGGTTCCGAGTCCCGGCGATACCCTGCTCCCCTCTCAGCCCTTCTCTCTCACTGACCTGCGAGACTGTGGGTGGAGGGACCTTCGTGGCCGCTGGAGATTCTGTCCCTGAAGCCTGCTTCGATCTACTTGCTCCTCTCAGTGCCGCGCGGCCAGGGCAGGGGATGGCTCTGCTTCCGTCCAGGGCGTGATGGACCTTTGGAATCGGTTTTTCAGGGCTCTCTGGAACAGAAATCTCCTTCACTGTGTTGCTGTGGGGCTTCCACTGTTCCAGAATTTGTTGGGAGTTCTTTTTAGAGGAAATCCATGGTCTGTGGGTTCGGAACTACCATATGTGTGTCTTTCTACTCCGCCATCTTGGCTCCGCCCCTCTTGTCATTCTTTTTAATAGTTATTGAGAGTGCCTATGGATTTTTCTTTAATATTCTCATTTTTAGTATTAGATTATTTTGGTTTCCAATTAATTTTAACCTACCTTTTCATGGCCCTTTATTTATTATGTTTTTATTTAGCTTCGATTAGAATAGGTTTCATTTAATATTTTTTTTTTCCCTTTCTACATTTGATTATGAAGTTCTTTGTGCCCTAAGACATGGTCGGTTTTTGTGTCATTACCATGTACCATTAAGGAATAAAAGGTATATTCCTTTCTATTTACGATCAATTTTGTCAAGATGCCTGAAGTATCTATTTTTTAAAAAATTACATTTGTCTCCTCTACTTCTTTATTGCTTTAATTGTTGTTTTTAGATTTATCTAATTCTGACAGTGAAAAGACGAGGTCTTTCACTAATATAGTTTGACTATTTACTCCTGTAAATCATTTGGCTTCTTTTAAAATTTTGATACTATACTACTTTATATAGATAGATAGATATAGATACAGATATAGTATTAATATCACTTGTCTATAATAATTTTAGCAAATTTAAATTTCCTTCCTTTCTCTTTTAATTAGATCTATTTTTGCTTTCGATTTTTATGAGATCACGATTGTAACTCCTGGGGTATTTTTGGTTTTTTTGGTTTTACTTTTTAATATAATAGATTCTATTCTAACCCCTTGACTTTACTCTGTATGTTTCTCTGCTTCAAGTGTGTGTCATCAAGAAGATATTTTGGTACTATTGTTTTTAATTTACTCTGCTATTCACCATATATTTTCCTTCATCCAATCCCCCCTCTCCTTTTTTTATCTCCCCTCCCTTTTTCTCCTGTCCTTCTCACCAGTGTTTTGCTTTTGACCACTACTTACCCCAGTCCATTCTCTCTTTTATTAATTCCTCCCCCATTTTCTTATCCTATTCCTTTTCTACTTCCCCAGATGATAAGATATATTTCTATAGCTACATGAGGATGCATGTTATTCCCTCCATGAATCAATTCTGAGGAGAATAGAGTTCAAAAAAACCCATCTTTCCCCATTTTTCTCTCCCTTATAATAGTTTATCCACTCTTCTTCATGTGAGATAATTTACTCTATTCTATTTTCCCTTTCCTCTTCTCCCAGTTCAGTCCTCTTTCTCACAATTTAATTTTTTTGGGGGGGGATATCATCCCATAGCACTCTCTATCTATGCAAACACCTTCTAACTGCATAATTGATGATTAAGTTCTGAATACATACAAGTATCATCTTCCTGCATAGGTAAGTAATTTAACCTTATTGAATCCTTTATATTCTCTCATTCCTATTTACTTTTTAATGTTTCTCTTGAGTCATGCATTTGAAAATTCAATTTTCTGTTCAGCCCTGGTCTTTTCATCAGGAATGTTGGAAAATATTCATTTTTCCCCCTGAAGGATTATGGTCAATTTTACTGGGAGGTAATTCTTGATTGCATCCTACCTCTTTCGGCTCCTGAAATATCATATTTCAAGCCCTCCAGTCCTTGAATCTTGAAACTCCTTGATCTTGTGCAATCCTGACTCTGGTTCCACGATATTTGAATTGCTTTTGGCTATTTGCAGTATTTTCTCCTTAACCTGGGAGTTCTGAAATTTATCTTTAATATACCTGGGAATTTTTATTTTTGGATATCTTTCAGAAGGTGATTGGTGGGTTCTTTCAATTTCTATTTTGCCATCTGGTTCTAGGATATCATGGCAGTTTTCCATTTAATTTCTTGAAATATGATTTCCAGACTTTTTCTTTGATATAGGTATTCAGGAAATCCAATAATTCTAAAATTGTCTTTTTCTGATCTATTTTCCAGGTCAGTTGTTTTTTTCAATGAGATATGTCACATTGTCTTCTATTTCTTTCATTATTTTTATTTTATTCTACTTTGTTTTTATATCTCATGGAATGATTAGCTTGCACTTGCCTATTCTAATTTTTAAGGAATCATAACCTTCAGTGAACTTTTGTTCACTTTTCATTTGGCCAGTTCCACTTTTAAAGAACTAGTTTTGTTCACTGATTTTTTTAAACTTTCTTTCCCATTTGGCCAATTCTATTTTTTTAAAAGATCAGTTTTTCTTATTGAATTTTTGAGTCCTTTTTCCCATAGGTGTACTTTCTTTACCAAACTGCTTGCTCTATTTCCATGATTTCCTTAACTACCTTATTTTCCCAAAATTCTTCTTCTACCTCTCCTATTTAATGTTTTAAAAATCATTTAAAAACTATTCCAGGACTTCTCTTGTACCCTGAAACCAATTGTTTATTTTTCTTCGAGGCTTCACATGCAAGCTTTTTGACATTGTTGACCTCTTCTGAGTTTATGTCTTAATCATCCCTGTTATCACAGTGACTTTTTATAATCAGTTAATTTTGCTTTGCTTTTTGCTCAAGACTTTTCAAGTTGAACTCTGTGCTGGGACAGAGAGGGGTACTTTCTCATGTTTCTAGTGTGAGGGGCTAGGGTTCTCAACCCCAGCCCGTTGTGCTTGGAGGTGCAGAGACATTCTGCTAGTGTGATGTTGAAGGGCCATGAGACCTATCCAGGCACCTGTTGTGTCTAGGTCACAGGCTCTCACCACTGCTCTGTTATGGGATTCAAGGCCTTGCTGCTGGCTTCCTGGGACACACACTGTTTCTGGCTTGCTCAGATACTACCTACATTCAATTCTACTTTCTTTTACCGAAGTGAGACAGATCTTTCTTAATTTGTCCTGAACTGGAAACTTATTTTGTTCTGTCCTTTTATTGGTCTTGATGCTTTAGAATTATTTTAAATGTTTTCTTTTTTTATTTGGTGACAAATTGTGAAGAGTTCAGGTGTGTTCCTGCCTTGCTCTCTAATCTTGACTCTATCCTTCTGACCTACTCATTCTTTAGGGTCAGATTATTTAGTTTCAACACAAATATCAATGCATTCCTCTATGGACCTTTACCAAATGTAATTTTTATTGTATCATCCTTAGAAAAGTGTGCGTTCTATATTTCTGCTTTTCTGCGTTTGTTTGTGAGATTTTATGCCCTGACACATGGCTATTTTTTGTGAAGATGTCATGTGTACCTGTAAAAAAGTTAAATTGCTTTCTATTTCCACTCAATTTTCCTCCAGAGATACATCTTATTTTTCAAAAAAATTTATTAGTTTCCTTAGTTTCTTTTTAAAATTTATTTTATACTTTAATTTATAAAGCTCTGAGAGAAAAGAGATGAGGTACTTCATTAGCATATTTTACGGTCTTATTTTGTCCTGTAACTTATTTAACTGTTCTTTTTAAGAATTTGGTTCCTAAAATATGTGTTACAAAAATATATAGGATTAGTAATATTTTATTTTCATATTTGAAATCACCATTCCTACAGTTGTCTTTTTTCTTTGTTGAAAACTTAAAAGATTACCTGCCTTCTCATTATTTTAGCTTTCTGTATGTCTATTTCAAGTTTTTCTTGTGAACTATAGATTGAAAATGGATAAAAGATTTATACATAAAGGGTGATATCAGAAGTAAAATAGGGAAGCATGAAAAAATGTATCTGAAATATTTATGGATAAGGAAAGATCTCCTCACTAAACAGTAAATAGAAATGATCTGGGAAGAAAAATGGATAATTTTTATTGCATTGAATTAAAAAGTTTTGAAAAACAAAACTGTTGCAGCCAAGATTAAAGGGAAAATAGGAAACTGGGTAAAAAATACATAGCAAGTGTTTCTGTCTGATAAAGGCCTTATTTCTATAATACATAGAGGATTAACCAAAATTTAGACAAATAAGAGCCATTCCCCTCTTGATAAATGGTTAAATGATATGATTTTGCAAAATAGATAGAATGAAATTTGTTTTACAAGATTCCACATATTAATCACTATCATTATTGTCTTCCTATAAGGTGGTGGAGAGGTCAGAGTGAGAGAGAGAATTTTGAATTAAACATTTTAAAAAGTAGATTTAAATCTTTTTTGAAATGTATTTGAGAAATATTAATGAAACAAATAAAACTCTACTTTTTAAAATCTGCTGTCCTTAAGTGTTTTATTTAATGAACCAGTGGAATAACTAATATAGTGTGAGCAACAGTTGAGTCAGGGAAAAATGTCCAATCTTACCATTAAAAATTTGGTGTTAATTTTTTTAAGTTAGTTTGAGTTTTATATTTCTGGTATGGGGCTTCATTGTCTGTTGTCTTTTTGTCAATGATAGAGAGCAAGCTCCTTATATGTAATTGTACTTGAATCATATTTTCCTGTGTATTTTGTAACTCTTAAAGATTAATAGCTTGAAGTAATATGTGGCACTATATGCATCCTCTCTTTGCATAATTTACAATGATCACTACATTTGACATCTTTATGTATCATCATTTTGTAATATTTACTGATGATGACCTGGTCCTGAACTGCCAAGATAATTTGCTTTGTTTCCACAAATAAATCAAGAACCGTCACTCATTTGTTCCATGTTTCTTTATCAACATATAAATGTTCAATTCTTATTACTGTCACCCATGGAGAGCCTTTGGATTCCAATCACACGTTTTAGTCATTCCATCATTTCCATCTAAAGGTAAGACAATATGTATTGCTATTGAAAAAATCACTGGTATGTATCTGATATTATTCATTACTAATGATTTTAAGGGATTCCTTCTTATTCCAAAATGTATTTCTGCGGATTTTTGCCTATTTGTCATGTGCTTTAAAAATAACCATCAAATCTATTCTTACTCTTTTTATAATGAAATATTAATCTTTCTGTAGTTAAGTCATAGTGATATCACCAAAGTTTTGGTAACAGTTTGTAGAATTTTTTTAGGGCATATTCCTATAGAGTCATCATACATTTTGCAATTCAAAGAACATATATTAACTTAATTGCTTTACATGTTACTCCAATTCAGATTTGTTTTCAGAATGCTAATGATTATCTTAATATATTTGTGCACAACCCTTTCTTTGTTAATTTTGTGCTTGATGCACCTACCTGCAGAATAGAAGATATTTGTAGTTATCAATTTGTGACCTGTATATATAATCTTATAACTTTTAATATATATCCTTGCATGAAGTAACAAATCTAAACTAATCAAATCCAAATGTAATTTCACCATCATCAGAGAAAAATTACAGGAGATGAAAGGGTTATTTAATTTGTTTCTTGATGGAGTCATATAGCTTAATGTTTCCAATGTGCATCACGTGATTAATAAAGAGTTTAGTTCAGTTCCCTCTTTAATTTTGAAGTCATGGTTACTTACATTTGAGAGAGGTGTTAATGGATTCAAGGCTAGGCAGAATTATAATGGCATCAATCTGTCTCAATGTAAAATGCCACATTTTATATGAATCATTCTTGACATTATTTTGTTGATGGCACATTTTAAGTAGAGAAGAAACTTTTCCTGTAGAAAACAAATATTCTTGTGTTCCTATTTTATTTGGATTCTTTTCACATAATTAAAGTACTTGAACATTCTCTGGTCCAAAAATTAAATCATTGACAGTTTTTCAATTAATATAAAAACAGCATATAGTTTATAATATTTTCAGGCGGCTTGCTAAAAATTATCAAAACAAATTAGGTTGTTCTTTATACCACAGAGACTTTTTGTATACCATCATTGTTTCTCATTCAACATACTGTTTCCTTCTGAGTAGTTAGAGATTTTTTAGTGAAATAAATTGTGATTTTTAATAAAGTAAGTAAAGATAATTGACATATATGTTTGTACTACCACTGTAGTCATCCTTTGCTGATGAATATATGATGCTCTCTGTTAAGAAGTTAGGATTAGACTTATGACTAAGAGGAAGCTGTTAATGCAATTTGTCAATGCTAAAAGCACTACTACATAGCATCTGACCCAGTTAGGGTGGCTCTTAATCTGATTCTGTCCTTTTCAGAGAAATTCAAGGAGAGAGGCTGATGACTTACTCACCTTGTTTGGCACAACCAATCTTTTATTACAATAAAAATAATAATCATATATATATATATATATATATATATATATATATATATATATGCTTCCCACTTCTCGTTTAATCCAAATTATTTACCTTGTTTTGAATTGGTTGAGTGCATAGAAATAAAAAACTATATTCCTCATCTTTCTTTCGGTGTTCCCTTTTCTCCTATTTCTGTTTTTTTCTTAGACTTATATAATAATGTATTTTTCTCTTTTAATTAAAGATGAAATTTTTATGTTAACTTGAATTTCTATGCTGTCATAACCTTTTAGATTTTTCCTTCATTTGTGGATTTATGAAATTTGGAATTTCTCATAAGCTCTTTTTTCTGGATTGCTTTACATAGGTTTATTTTTATGAGCATTAATTGCATAATGTCACAGTCACATTTTCTACTAAATCTGTCAGTTAGGTTTTGATGTCATTGACACCATTCACCATACATCAATAAGTCTTTCAGGTTGTTATCTGCTGCAATGATATTTGATACCTGTTTTTGCTAGTTATTCACTGATAGATCTAAATATCGTACTTTGGTTCTTACCATGGTAGGGTTTATCTCTTATATACCTTTATGAATGTCATGAGATAGTTCTTTTTTTCTTTTTAGAATTCCTGTCATTCTTTTAAAAAATTGTTTATGATGGTTGTTCCAGATTATAGTTTTTAAAATTATGTTTTCATGTAATTGCTCTGTTAGATGAATTTGCATTTTCAAAGGAATGAAGAGTTATTTGTAATTCCAATCTTAGTATGTTCATTTCCTTATAAAAATACTTTGATGTATCTGTGATACTTTGCTATCTGATCTAGCCTTAGTTTTCATTTCAGGACCTTGTAATATATACAGATTTTCAAAGGAATCAGGATCACATATTGTTCATTTTTATTTATTTTATCTAATCTATGTTTGAGCTGAAGTTGATTGTTATGATTCCCATTTACTGGTTAGTAATATATTGATTGTACAACTCATAACTGAGGAATGGTACCTTTTTGCTCATCTTTTCTTTTTTCTTCCAATTAAATGCTTTTCATGGGATTTTTAAAAATCTATTCATTCAGTGAAAAATCTATTTCTACAATATATTTTAGAATTTAAAGACCTCACCAGAGAAGTCTTCAAAATCCAGGGGTCTCCTGAGATCATTGATTCCTTGGATGTTATATATTAAATTATTTCTGCTATTCACATCAGTAAGAGAAATTTCTGCATAAAGGAGTAGAATAGAGTCTGTCAAAATTCTATGCAGTTTTCAAAATTCTACATCTAGCCCAACATTTTCTCCTCTCCATTCTTGCCCTAGATCACTGACCATCTTCAGTGTTTATTCGGTTTAGTAGAGGGATAGATGCAAGGTGAGGAAAAGAGATTGATTGACTTGTAGACAGAGAGATGGTGTCAGAGATTTTTATTGAACACCACCTCTCTGTCCACTAATCTCATTAGAGTAAAAAAAAGAAAATTGGGAGAAAAAAGGAATAAGCATAGGCAAAGAAAAAAACAGAATTACCATTTTTTTCTTTCCAATGAATGATGATTTACTTAGGAAACTCTATGGATTCAAAATTTTAAAAAAAGTTACCAGCAAAACTGAAGGAGTTAAAATAAACTTCATATAAGTAATCAACATTTCTGTATATTTCTAACAAAAAATGTATCAGGAAGATATAAAAAGAAAAAAATAAGAGAAGAGATTGTGTGAAATACTTGGACATCTACCTGCCAAGCCACATATAGAGCAACTATGTGAATTCAGCTACAAAATGGTCTTTACAGTTACAAGGAAAACTCTAGTATTTGCTTAAGTGTTGGCTAAGGCAATAGAATACAAATTGTAATACTGTCTAAATTAAATTGTTTATCCATTTTCATGCAAATCAAATTAATAAATAATTACTTGTTATATCTAGAAAATAATAACTAAGTTAATATGGGGAGGGAGTCCAGAATTTAAAGGAAAATAATAAAAGTGGGGGCGGAGCCAAGATGGCAGAGTAGAAAGACTCACCTATGCTAGGTCCGAACCCACAGCCCATAGATTTCCTGTAAAAAGAACTCCTGACAAATTCTGGAACAGTGGAAGCCGCGCAGCAACACAGTGACGGAGATTTCCGTTGCAGAGAGCCCTGAAAAACCGACCGCAAAGGTACCCCGGACGGGAGCAGAGTCCTGCCTGGCCGAGTGCTCCCCTCCCCCGCCCCAGCCACGTGGCACTGAGAGGAGTGAGCAGACCCAAGCAGGCGTCAGGGACCTGAATCTCCGGCAGCTGCGAAGGTCCCTACACCCACAGACGCACAGGTCAGTGAGAGAGACGGGCTGAGAGGGGAGCAGGGTATCTCCGGGACTCGGACCCCCTGGGAGGCCGACACTGCGGCAGAGGCAGCTATGGGAAAAGCAGGCTGGAGCTCAACCAAAGCTCCATTACAAAAGTTCTCCTTATAAACCCCCTGAGGGGTATAACTGAGCCTGAGAGGCGGCCCTGCCCCAACCTGAGAACCAGCAGATAAGCTCCCATTGAAGAGCAGTCAGGCCTGCCGCCAAAAGCCCTGAGGCTGGGGAGCAGCATTTGAATCCCAGACCCCCAGCACTAGCTCGGCAGATCTAAGCCAGGGGGGTGGAGAGGATTCTCAAAAGTCAAGTAACTGGCTGGGAAAATGTCCAGAAAAGGGAAAAAAAACTGAGTCCATAGATGGCTATTTTCTTGAGAAGATAATTCCACCATTCGTCTCTGAGGACGAAGAGGTCTGCTTGCCATCAGGTAGAGACATGGGAGTCAAAGCCTCTGTATCCCAAATATCTGAAATAGATACCGCATGGACTCAGGCCATGGAGGAGCTCAAAAAGGATTTTGAAAATCAAGTCAGACAGGTGGAGGAAAAACTGGGAAAAGAAATGAGAGAGATGCAAGAAAAGCATGAAAAACTGGTCAATACCTTAAGACAGGAGGCCCAAAAAAATGCTGAAGAAAATAGCACCTTGAAAAATAGGCTAACTCAATTGGTAAAAGAGGTTCAAAAAGCCAATGAGGAGAAGAATGCTTTCAAAACCAGAATTAGCCAAATGGAAAAAGAGGTG
>JAQQSK010016627.1:0-10373 GCA_028658325.1 Potorous gilbertii | reverse complement strand
ATTTCCCACCTACTCCCTCTGGCAGCTGTGCCTTCGCTGTCTCAACTGTGGTCCCTACCAGCTCTCTCCCTTGAATATGTGTTCTCCAAAGTTTTCTCCTCAGTCCTCTTTCTTTTTTTTCCTTTCCCTATATTCTCTCCCTTGGAAATCTCATCTACCTGTGTCCCCCCTCCAGTGGCTATAGCTATCATCACCTCTACATGGATGCATCTCAAGAGTATATCTAAATCGCTAACTTTTTTTCAGTGAGCTGAGTTTGGTAGTTTTGAGTGCAAGATGGATAAAAATATGTTTAAAACAGAATCCATTTCCCTCCCTTCCCAGTCGTGTACCTTGCCCTCTGTAGAGTGCTTCTTCCAGATTCTCCTGTTTCTGAGTTGTATTGTATAACCCTGGCTCTCTTTCTACCCATTCCTCTGCCCCCAGTGGTCTTATCCATGTTGAAATGTTTATGTACAGATTGAAAGCAGATTAAAATGATCATTAAGGACATCTTTAAAAGGAACAAAGAGGTGTGTGTGCGCGTGTGTGTGTGTGTAAGGGGAAAATATGGAACATTAACTTCTTTTTCTTGATAATGATGGTGGTGGTAGTGAGGGATTGGGCTGATTGCATGAATATATTTTTATTTTTAGCACTATCTTTTGACTGTATTACCCTCTGACTGCAACTAAGAGTCCCTACTTGTCCTGATTTGTAATAGTCTAGTGGGATCTCTGAATGGCAGTGATTGTTTTCCTTAGAAGGACATGAAATTTCAAATTCTTGCTGTGAATTTTAGGAGTATAACTAAGGACATAGACTCTGACTCCGTCTTTCTCTATCTCTCTGTCTCTGTCTCTGTCTCTCTCTCTGTCTCTTTTCTCTCCTTCCCTCCATCTCTGAATTCTCCTTCTTCTAATATCTCTCTCTTCCTCCCTCCCTCTCTTCTTCTCTTCCTTCTTTAACAAATTAAATTGTTTTCATATAATTGTCACTTCCCACTAAGCCTAATTTACTGGCTCAAACCATTCCTTGCAACAAAGACTTGTAGTTAAGCAAAACAAATGGATACATTGGCCATGTCTGACAATGTCTGCCTCATGCCACTCCTATAAATCATTAGCTATTTCAACAAATACTCGTCATAGAATGTTAGGGTTGGCAGGATCCTTAGAGGTCAGATATTCAAACCTAATAACAATTTCCTCTACAACATAACTGATGTAGTAATCCAGTTCCTACTTGAATGCTTCCAATAAGAAGGAGTTCAGTACTCCACCAGGCAGCTCATTCTACCACTGGGCAGTTTTAGTTGTTTCAGAATCTGTCCTTCTGTTGAGTTGAAATCTGCCTTCATGAAACTTTTCATTTATTGATTCTAATTTTACTCCATGGAACCTTAAGGGGAAAGTCCCCTTTACCTAAAGTCTTTTCATCCCTTCAGTAGTTACTTACATAACATGGTCCTTCAGAGTCTTCATCATTCTGGTGGTCTGATTTTGGCATCCCTTCCTTTGGAAAAAATCTAGTTTGTCAGTGTTCTCTTTAAAACGCGATACCCTGCATGGAACGAAACACCAACAATGCACTCCAAAGAGAGCTGAGTACAGTGATATTCTCACCAGCCTTGTTCTGGATGTTATATATCTATTAATGCAGCCCAACATTACAGTAGCCTTTTTGGCAGCCTAGTTATAATCTTGGCTCATATATAGCTGTAGTCAACTGAAACCTTTAGGTCAGATAGATCGCTGTCTGCCTCATTTTCCTCATTTGTAAAATGAAAGTAGTAGTACCTATCTCCCATGGTTGTTGTTAGGATAAAATGATTTGTGAGGCACTTTGGAAAACTGTATAAATGCTAGTTATTCATCCTGTTAGTTTTGTTTCATTTTTTTAGCCAATCAAGTATGCCTTGATGAATCCTAATTCTACCACCGAGTTATTAGTTTGGTGGCATCCACAGATTTGATAAACATGTCATCTGTCTATATAAATATATCTGTGTTTAATAGCTTCTTGGGGTTGGGGAAAGACGGTGGGAAAAAGAACAAAATAAAGAGTGCACAGCAGAGGACAAAAGAAAACTTTCAAGGAAGCAAAGAAAAAAATGGACAGATCTGAACAGAATGCATACCATTCACTATATAGGCTTTCTTGAAATGAAATGTATTGCTGTATAATTTGAATCTTCTCTTACATTTTGCTGTGCAATGCTTTTTCTTCTCTTATTTTGCATTTGTTTTAATATTTATGTTTATTAAAATGTTTCTTTTTCTTTTCTTATTTTGTATTTAAGTTTAAAATAAATTAATTAAAAAATAAAATAAAAAACATGTCATCTGCCTTTATCTAAGCCACGGGTAAAAATATTGAACAGGACCAGGACAAGGATAGACACTAGTGTGTCCATCCTGGGTTAGACTGTAAGATGTGCATCTTCACCCTTCATTATCTCTTCAAGATAGCCAGAGTCCTTCCCTTTATACATTAAAAGGTTTTTTTTTTTGATATTGTGAGGGCTCCAAGGGTGAACTCAGTTTCCCTTCAGTATTCTCAGAAATAGTTTTTCTCAAGGATAGAATTTACATTAGCCTTTGTCACCTATTACCCTATAAGGTTTTTATGAGCATTCATAAACTTCTGCCTTTAAAAAAGACTTTAAAAGAGTCTTTAAATAAAGGGCCCAAGTGCAAAGAATAAATTCAATGGTAAGTGGTCAGCAGGCATATTATCAACTGCCACTGAGAATATGTTGAAGGTAGGGACCACATTAATACTCATCTGTATCCCATTCTTTTGGAGAAAAAAAGTGCTATTCAAGTTTACCAGAATGTTGAATCAATGGTTTTTAAAAAAAATTTTTTTTGTGTGTGGGGGAACACTTAGCCTTCAGTGTTAGTCCTCTGAAGATGTCAAAAGCCAAAATGCAGCCAAACAATAAAGCATTTGTTGAGCTTACCAAGAGACATGAATGGTGTTTTCCTGTAGATTGATGGCAGACCACAGATAAACTGTATTACTTACTAACTGACTTTAGGTGGATTTCTTTTATAACAGCTCTTCTGGACAGAGGCCTTGGATGAAGACCTTTCGTCACCAGCTTTCATCCCAAAGGGAATATTTACAGCTGAATTACAGAGCCTGGCACATGTGAGGTCTGCCATGGAAACCTCAGCGGCACTTTTAACAGAGCAAAGCAGGCAAGTTTCTCTCTGTCAGCTAGTGAAAAAGGCATTAGGGAGTTTTGGCCATTTTGGCAAGGATCGTTCAGCTGTCAACTCTTTTGGAAAACATTTCATGTAGTGCTATAAAACAATGCAAGACAGTGGTCTCCTCCTTCAAAAAGGAAAATTTAGCTTTAGGGAAGTGGGAGTTTAGAGAAACAGGATTCTTCACTGAAATGACTCTGAGCTCTTTGAGGGGATCATGGCTAATGCAGGAAGGTACGCAGGTCACATAGATTTATTTAGCACTTACTATGTGCCAAGCTCTGTGCTAAGTGCTGGGGGTACAAACACAAGAAAAAAAAGACCGCCCCTGCCCTCAAGGAGATTCTGTTCTAGTGGGGGAAGATAACACATTAAAGGGTGGTGAAAAAGGGGAGAAAGTTACTAACAAAGGGACATGATGCTGAAGGACCAAAAGTTGGAAGTACAGCTGAAAGGGGCAATGCTCATGCTTATGCTAGTTCTTTCCCTCTGTTGATTACCTCTGGTTCATCCTCTTATATTAGGTTTGTGCTCAGTTGTTTTTCATGTTGTCTTTTGCATTAGACAGTAAATTTCTTGAGGTCAGGAACTGTCTTTTGCCATTCTTTGTATCCCTAGAGCTTAGCACAGTGCCTGGCACATAGTAGATGCTTAATAAATGCTTGTTGATTTGACTTGCCTTAGTACTGGCAAGATGGAAGGTGGGGAGTGGGATAGGAGAGTGGGATTTCATCCCTTTATCTCCAAAGCGAGGATAAATTCAATTTTTCATTCCAAATCTTTGCTGAACAGAACTTCCCTTACCGTGACCTTCTTTTCCTTTCTCAAATGATGACCCTAGAAAGTAAATGTGCCTTTTATTCTGCATTGCCCTGCCCCTTCAAACAGCTTAGTCTACCACCCATCCCCCATGATGCCAGGATTTACCACTGCTAAACCCTATATGCTAGGCCTGAAAACTGGAGCTGTTAACACCAATACCAATGTGAGGGATGCTCTCATTTGTTCACTATTTATCTAAAAAGTGTTTATTATGTGCCTATGATGTGTCTACACATGCCTTGGAGAGGCCATTAAGGGTCAGATTCCATCCTGTGCATGTACACCTTGGTCAAAGCAATACCCTGTTCCCCAACCCTATACCTATGACCACATGTCAGGAATCTACCTCTTGCCATTTGGAAGTGGCCTTGTTGGCACCAGAATAAACCTTTCCAGGTTTGGTTATAGAAAAATGGTCCCCTTTCCAGAGTGGACAACAGTCCAAACATCTATTAAATACCTATTATGTGCCAGCCATTGTGCTAAGCAGTGGGGATACAAAAAGAGGCAAAAGACAGTTTCTCTGCACTAGGACTTACAATTGAGTGGGGAAGACAACATGCAAATGTATATACGAAGCATGCTCACTCTCTCTCTTTCTCTCTCTTTTTATATATATGTATATATACACATTTATATGCATATACATTTATATATGTGTATATATATATATATATATATATATATATATATATGATAAGTAGGAAATAATTAATAGAAGGAAGACTTAAGGGAGGGTTGGGGAAGGCTCCCAGTAGAGGAAGTGATTTTAGTTAAGACGTAAAGGAACTGAGAGAGATTAGAAGGTGAAGTGGAAGAAGATAAGCATAGTAGGCAGCCAGAGAGTCTCATATATATCCTGCTCTAACCCCCTATTCTGGTCTTTGTCCCAGGGCATTCCAATCATCTTGGACCAGGGCTATCCACTGCATCCTTGGCCATCTCCCATCATCTTTTCTTATGACTTGCCATTGTACTCTAATGACTCTGGAGGAGACAGTGAAGCCGACAACTTTGAGCAGCTCTGCCTCACTTAAATCCAATTCATGTGGAAGTCAATACATGACCCTCATAATATCATTGGTGGTCTTTGAGAATGAAGGATGAAAACAAGAACACAATAGCTAGAACTCAGTCTTTTCTGTGGTGCCCTGTACAGCCCTATATCCTGGCCACCCAGCCCAGACTTCTGTCTTTCCAGTATCTTTCCAGTGACAGAGAGACCATTCCAATGCCCTCTTGAACCTTCCTCCCTTCCCTGGGGACTTTTCCCACCTGCATGCTTTAAACTGTCAACTCTTGCCTCTTAATAAGACTACGTGGGTTGAATTTCTATTTGCTTCTATTGGCTGTGACACAGGTTTCCTTGGGTTTAACAGAATATTATATCCTGCTACATTTGATTTTGAAGAAGCAGTCTAATCTCTTATCTCCCTAAAAGGGTCACTCTCTAATCACTGATATGCTGCCTGAATTTCCTTCTCAATAGTTAGTGCACATCTATCTCTTCCTACTCTCCCCATTCCAGTGATTTTGAACCCCTGGCTCCTGATGAACAAGCATTGTTCCTCATTCTCATACTCATCAATCCTACTATCTTTCTCCAGTGCCCCATTTCACATCTATTTCCCCTTCCACTGTATGCTCTGGAATGCGTACTCCATAATTAACAAATTTGCTTTCATCACAAATCTTTTCCTTTCTCATTCTTTATATCTTCTGACATTTACTGAGACTTGACATCATCCTGATATTACACTATCATTGGCAACTCTTGTCAATAGTGCTTGTACTTTCACTCATGTTCACAACACTCATTGGTTGTGGTGGAAGAGTCAGAATAATCCTTGTTTACCATGGTCACTTGGAGACTATCTAGCACTGTCATTCAGCAAACTCTTCTTCTTTGGGCTTCATGCTGCCCAAATATATCATTTAATGCAGATCCTAGTGGCTCTTTTCTATTTGAGAGGTAGCCATTCTCCTTCCTCCCTCAAAGAGCTCAGTTTCTGGGTCGTAGTCTTTTTCTTCATTCTAATTCCTGCCCTTATCATAGAGGACTTCAACATAATATTGATGCTCCCTTAAATATTTGAACTTTCCAGTGTCTCAGGCTACTTAACTCTCATGACCTACTTGTTCACTCTACCTCAGTTACGCAATACACATGCACGTGTGTGTGCATGCACACACACACATTCACAGAGCCTTCACTGCTAAGTGTTCTTATCTCATTTCCTCTTTTCCTATGTAAATTTCTATTTCCTTTTCACCTTTCACACTCTAGCAAACACTTGCTTGCTCAGGGTCACAGAACCAGTAAAATACCTTGAACCCTGGTCTTCCTGGCTCTCTGTCTACTGTAACATATTATTTCTAAAAGTAATAAAATTTAGTGTAAAATGGATAATTTTGATTACATTAAATTTAAAAGTTTTTGTATAAATAAAACAAATGTAGCCATGATCAGAAGAAAAGCAGAAAATTAGGGAAAAAATTTTATAGACAATTTCTTGAATAAAGGTCAAATATACAATGAACTTAGTAAAATTTATCAGAATATGAATAATTCCCCAAATGATGAATGGTCAAAGGATAGGCAGTTTTCTTATGAAGAAATCACAACAGTTAGTCCTATGAAAATAATATAGTCGTACAAAAATGCTCTAAATCATTGCTGATTGGAGAAACATGAATTAAAACAACTGAGATATAATTTTACATTGGCTAAAATGATTGAAGGGGAAGGTGACAAATGTTGGAGGGGGATGTGGAAAAGTTGGGACGCTAATTCACCGTTGGTGGAATTGTGAACTGATCCAACTGTTTTGGAGAGCAATCTGGAATTATGCCCAAAGAGTTACTAAAGTATTTATATATCCTTTGACTCAGCAATTCCACTACTAGGTACATTTCCAAAAATGATTAGGGAAAAAGGAAAAGAACCTACAATGTCATTTTTTCACATTTATTTATTTTCAATTTATGGAATAAAATAAGCATTTCCATAACATAGTATAATAACAAATATGATTGCTCATGAAATAGCAAATCTATTCTGTTCAGCTTGCTCCTTTTAAATATATGATAAAGTTATCATGTAGATTTCTTTTACTCCTTTCCCCTTCCCTCCTTTACCACACCCCTTAACCTATATGCTCTAAAATATTTGTAGCAGTTCTCTTTGTGGTGGCAAGGTACTGGATATTGCAAGGATGCCCATCAATTGGGAAATAGGTGAACAAGTTGTGTTATGTGGTTGTGATGGAATACTACTCTGCTATCAGAGATGATGAACTCAATGATCCTAGAAAAACATGGATAGACTTGCAAGAAATAATGAAGAGTGAAATGAGTAGAACCAAGAAAACATTGTGTACAGTAGCAGCAATATTATTTTAAGGACAACTTTCTAGTAAGTCATTCTGAGTAGTATAAATATTCAAATTAACTACAGAGGACATATGAAGGAAAATGCCATCTACATCCAGAAAAAGAACTGAAATATGTAAAAATATGTACACACACATTTCTAGCCATATTTAGGGCAAGGGGAAGGAAGAAAAAAGGAAAAAAAAGAAATTTTCATGATAACTTTATTATATCTTTAAAAGGAAAAGCAAGTTTTACATAATGGAGTTGCAGTTTCATGTTCAATCATCTTTTTTTTTTATTGTACTATGTTATGGACATGCTTGCTTTTTTCTATAAATTAAAAATTAAATAAATAAAAATTAAAAACAAATGAAAAATTGATGAGTCTATCTGTAGGTTTTTAAATTTCAGATTTGTTTTGATAGAGAAAATTATTCCAATGAAATCATATGTATGGACCAAGAAAAAATTCTACAATTAAAACTGTCCTTTTTATAAATTATCCCTTCTAGGGTGACTTCTCAGGCTTTAGAGTTCCTGAGAATAATATGGAACAAGTGACTGCCTTTCTCTCCTTTTCCCATGACAGGGAAGGAAGTAAGTAAAAATATGAAGTTTCAGTTCTGACCTTACAATAATTGCTGCTCCTTCCCCTCCTTGCCCTCTTTATAAAAATCTAAGGCATGCAGCAAGAGACCCATTCACAGAATTGGAGCTCTGTTCCAAGAGAGAAATTTTCTCCAGGGGAGGCACTAAGGCTAAGAGGGCATGCCAAGGGAGCAGTGACACTTTGCTCTCCTTCCTTCCGTTCTCCTAGTCAGATGATTAGATGGTGGCAGAAGTCCTAGAAACAATAGATAGAAAGGGGAAAGTGTGATCCCTGAGGTGTTTTCCAAATTAGTATATGACACTGTCCTCAAGAACAAGTTGATTACCCCTCCCCTCTCCTCCTTTAGCACTTTCATTTATAAACTTCTTTAATTGTAATTCATTAGATTTGATTACTGATATGCAGCTGGCAACTTTGAAAATTTAGGAGTCTACATATATGTATATTTATATATATATATATATATATATATATATATATTTTCACATATGTACATCTATATATTTGTAATCATTCAGTGAACAAGTATTCATTAAGTGCCTGCTATGTGCCAGTACTATGCTAAGCACTGGAGATACAAAGAAAGGCAAAAGATAGTCATTGCCCTCAAGAATCTCACATGTTAATGGGGGAGAGAGAGAGAGCACTTAAATAATTACATAATTCAAGACATGTGAGAATTAATAGTAGGTAACCTCAAAAGGAAAGGCACCAGTTTTTGGGGAGACTGAGAAAAGCCTGCATCCCTCCCCCTAAAGATAGGATTTGGGGTGAGTCATGAAAGAAGTCAAGGAAAGTCAAAGAAGAAGGTGAAAGTGGATAGCATTCCAAGCATGGGGGACAGTTGTTGCAAAGGAATGGGGATGGGAGAGGAGTCTCATGTGTAAGGAACAGTAAATAGGGCAGCGTGACTGGGTTGTAGTGTGTGAAGAGGAATAATATATGAGAAACCTAAAAAAGGAAATTTGTTTCAAGTTAGGAAGAGCTTTAAACATCAAATGAAAGAATTTATACTTGATCGTAGAAGAAATAGGGAGTTATTGAGTCATTGAATAGGGGAGAGATATGGTTAGTCCTATGTTTTAGGAATATCAGATTGGTAGCTGTATGGAGAGTATGTGGAAGAGGGGACAGACTTGAGGCAGGGAGACCATCCAAGCGATAGCTTATTTGATAAGATAAGAGGGTGAGGGAAAGGGAAGAGTGGAGGATGACTATGAGGCTGTGAACTTAGGTCACTCAAAGGATGGTGGTGCCCTCAACAGAAACAGGGAAATTAGGGAAAGGGATGTTTTATTTTTTTGGGGGGGGGAGGAAGATAATGAGTCTCCAGACTGCCAGTTTTCCTAAATTTCCTAAATTAGCTCTAGGACTAAATATTATGTTCCAGATGTGATCTGAGGAAGGAAGTATACAGAGGTACCACTATCTCCTTAGTTTTGGACCTAATGCTTTTATAATTGTAGCCCATAAGTATGTTAGCATTTGTTCACCTCTTAATAGTCATGCCAGTCTTTTGACTCTTGTTCATCCTGTGGGGTACTAAAATCTACTGATATTCTTGTTATGAACTCTTATCTAGCCAAAACTCTACCATCCAGTTTTTGTGCAGTTGAGTTTTTAATCCAAATGGTTATTTATATTTATTGCTATTAAATTTAATCTTTCTAGATTTAGTTCCTTATTCTAACTTGTCAAAATATTTTTCAAATCTAATTTTGTCATCTAGTAGGGCTTCTTAAACTTTTTCCACTCATGACCTCTTTTCACAGCATCACTGCATGACCTGAGGGAAGTACAATGCAAAGTACACATGCTCTGTGTTCAGAACCAAGGCTTCAGTGAAGTTGCATGATTCAATATGGGAAAAAATTGCCAGAAACATCTCAGATTTATTACATGTTTCATTTTAAATTAATTTTTGGTCATTGTGCTTTCAGAAATCTTTTCTTTGTTCAAATTTTCATGACCCCACATGGAATGACGTACAGTTAAAGAAGCACTGACTTAGTGAGTTAATTATCTCTCCTCAATTTAATTTGGAAAGTCCCTAAGTGTGCCATCCATGCCTTTATCTAAATCACTGATAAAAACACTGATGAGAATAGGGTCATGTATTGATCCTTGAGGAACTACTCTCTTAGATAGAAATTGATCAATTAATGATCACTTTTTGGGTCTAACCATTCATTCACTTCTGAACCCGACTAATTTTATTATTTCCTAGTCTGTATCTCTCCATCTTGTCTGTAAGGATACCAGAAGAAATTTTCAAATATTCAAAATTTTTTATCTGAATTTAATACCAATATCATTTATATATATAAATATATATAAATATCATTTTTATATATTTTTATATATTTATATAT
>JAQQSK010016626.1:0-10373 GCA_028658325.1 Potorous gilbertii | reverse complement strand
AGAATCTTCTGGACTAGCATATATTTTCTTGAGCAATGTGCTTCTACTATAAGTTAGCACTGATGTGGTGGAGGTGGGGAAGGTACAGTGGTTCCATATATCATTCCCTGCTTCCTTTACTGTATTCCAGTCAGGAAGACCAAAGGAGAGAGAGACTTACCAGTGAAAAGGTCACAAGGAGTCAGTCATTTCCATAACTCACTTTTATCAATCAAAGGGGGAGGGTGTTCCCTTGAAAATAGTTCATTTCTCTCTCTCTTTCTCTCTCTCTCTCTCTCTCTCTCTCTCTCTCTCTCTCACACACACACACACACACACACACACACATACACAGACACACACATACACATACACTTGCACCTTCCTAGTCACTCATGGTGATCAAGTCAATCTAGTCACTGAGAACCAATAAAAGAAGTTTAGTATAACTTCCCAGCAAAGCACCAGGGAATATATTCCCTGATCTTTTGTGAGTTTATGTTAGGACCAATATCTAGTAGGGTCCTTGCTTTGTAGACAGACATAGAACCTAACCTGAGATTTGATTAATCCATCAATCTGAGCTATTAATGTTATTTTATCCAGTAACTAAAAACATAAACAGTTGATGCTTTCCTCAGACTTGATGTACCACTGTCAAAACAGTCAATAAATCTTTCTGACTAGATAATTTTTCTATTTGATCCAGTGATCTATTCTTGCTGAATTATAGTTTTCTATATCCATAAGACAACTTTTTGTGGTTGTTGTAATAGTTGAATATTAGTTCAACTACAAGTATTTTATTCTGTTGCAACCTTTAGTCTTAACCATCAAAACAGCCTGAATCAGAACAAGGTGCATCTTTCTAACCTAAGTCCATGTCACATAATCTCATCAAATTGATTGGGGAACCCCTCTGCTACATATAATAACTGAGCATCCAAGAAAATTCTCTACTTGGTTGGCACTTAATAAATATTTGTTGAATTTCATTAAATATCTACTCCCTCTCAACTTCTTTTATTTTGTCCATACACTAGGGACCAGTGCAAGCATTATATTCTCCTTGATCATTCTTTCTTACACACACACACACCCACACCCACCCACCCACACCCACACCCACTCACACACACACACACACACACATATACACACGTATATGTCTGATCCATCTCCACTAGAAGCAACAAGAGTCTACATTTGTTGTATGCATTTAATGATATGTCATCCTTAATTGTTCCCTTTTATTTATTTCATAGCATTAAAGATCTAGGTCTGGAAACAAACAAACAAGCAAAAAAATTTAGGGGCCTTCTAGTCCAACAATCTTATTTTACAGAGGAAGGAAACTGAGGGACTTTATTCAGTAATAAGACTCAAAGGTAAGATTAGATTATTCAGGTAGAAAGATGCAAAGGTAGGGTTTGAACCTAGGTAGTCTATCTCCAGTGCCATATTTATTTCCCTTGTTAAATATTATCTCATATTGCAAATGAAAGAATTGAACTTACTATTAATAGAACTAGATTACAGTATTGGATTTTCTACTTTTGGCAGCATGACTTTGAGCAAGTAATATTTGTTTGAGCCTCACTTTACTTCTTTGCACAATGGGAATAAAACATTTATATTCTGCCTAATGAATTGATATAAATATCATACTGTATTACTTCCAGGATTAGTGATTTCAGCAGCCACCAATCTGGTCCACTGATCCATTTAATTTTAGTATATGGCATCCCTAAATTGCTGTGGCCAAAGGAATTTAGAACCTACTGGTAAATCTTTCTGAACTCTAAACTAGACTGGTGCTTGAATGACAGATACACAGTCTGTCACTAGGTCTGTAATTGAATTATGTCAACTTGGCACAATCTGCCAGACTTTGTACTTTTCTGGCCCAGACTTGAAAAGTTCTGGGTCCCCTCCATACCACAATGAGACATTGGCAGAGGACATCAGTGGAAGAGACTTGTGAGAAAGTGCTTTGTAGACTGTAAAGTGATACAGCAATGGGAGCCATCAGTATTACGAATTCCAATAAGTAGTAGAAGTACAACCACTGGATGAGAGTCTCAAAAGTTCTCTAAAGACAGAATAAAAAAGAAGAGGATACCATGCTGACTAAGTCTATGTCATGATTGGGGCTGGGGATAGGTGGGGGCAAAATCCAAACCCAGAGCCATTTTCTGAGGGAGGAGATGTCACACATGGAGTTTCCCTTGATTTCAAAAAGAAATGAAGGATTAACATAGGTCTGGTGGGAAAGAACTTTGGGGAGAAATTATGCAAGTTTTTAAGTAGAAGATAATTAACATAGACAAGTCTAATGTATAATGCTTGAAAGGAGATACACGCATACATTCACACACACACATGTATGTGGATGTGTATGTGTGTGCAAATGTATGTGTGTATGATACACTACCTAATTGGGAATCTAGAAAAGATTTAATGTGAAACAAACTTTGGTAGGAGCATTGAGCACTGGAACTGGAAGGTCTCCATGAAAAGATATAGTCTAGACCCTTAACTTTGGATTCTGAATGGACATCACCAGCCTTATTTTCTATTGCATATGCATTTTCACATGGTACTTGTTTTATCACAACAACTATCAGCTCCAAAAAGACATGAGCTCATAAAAAAGAAATTTCAAGAAGTTATTGATGTAGTTAAAAGTACAATAAATAAAAATGTATACAGAACCTTTGAGAATATCAACAAAAGAATGTGTCTAGATCTAATGTTGAAACATGGAGCCAGTGGATCACTTGGTATCTGACAGATGTCACCTTTATGGTCCAAGGCCACTGGTCTTCTTGCTGTTTTTCATCCATAACAATCCACCTACCAACTTATTGGCTGTCCTCCATTCCTGGAATTCTGTCTCTTTTTATCTCTGCCTTGACTTTCCTTGATTCTTTCAAGACTCAAACCAAATCCTAACTTTTTGTCAGGAATTTTTCCCTCCCTTTCTCCCTCCCCTTAGGGCCTTTCCTTTGAAATTACCTTCATAAACACATGCATACATCTACATATTCATATATATATATATATATATATATATATATATATATATATATATATGTGTGTGTGTGTGTGTGTGTGTGTGTGTGTGTGTGTGTGTGTGTATGTGTGTGTGTGTGTGTGTGTGTAATTTGAAAGGAAACACCATGTGAAAAAATATATCTTCTGTATGTATATTCTCTCTCTTTTATCTATGTATCTATCATTTATCTATTTCCTTTATACATTTTTTCACATGTTGTTTCCTCTAATAGCATATGAATCACTTGAGGGCAAGGAAAAAAGTATGTTTTTGCTTTTCGCTGTATCTCTAATGCTTATCACAATGCTTGGCACAAAATGAACATTTAATAGGTGATTGTTGACTGACCAAATTACTGAAATACCTGTCTAACTGGGTTGTTGGAAAGAACATTTCTAAACATTAAAACAGTGTAAGAATACATACTATGATTACTGTTTTATAAATTATTTAGATTAGGATCCCAAAAAGTTAGTTGGCTTACTGAAAGCCAGACAGCCAAGTAATAAACTTGGATTGGAACACGGGTCTTAGCATTTCATGAAAAAATATATATCCTTTCTGCTATATATGATGTTGAATATAAAAGGGGCAGGATAAGAAAATATTATGAAACCTACAGTAATGTTTAAAGGCTTTAAACAATCCCATTCCCGCCTGTCCATCTGCAAACATACCTCTGTATTTTATTTTGTCATATATACTTTGTCTTAAGGATGTACAGGTAGAATATTTATCTCTTCTGGATCCTCCTCAGGATTCTTCAAGTTCCTAGGAATCCAGCAGAAAGCAGCAGATTTCAAGACAAGAGAAAGTAAGTACTTATCCATGATGCTCCCACAAACTCTTATAAATAATTTAGTCAAGGGAACAAGACACAGAGAACTTTCTCTTCTTAATAGGTCAAATGTAGAAGGGTACATGAATTGGTATATGTCTGTATCACATCAAAAATATTTTTTTCTTAATTAGTAGAAATTTTTTTGGTTTTTCTCTTACTCTTTACTCCATAGAAAGGAAAAAAAACCCTTAAATTTTGTGATAAACAACATGGGCATTATATTAGATGATCTCTATATTCTCTTGGATCTTTAAAACTTCATTTGATTGTTAGAGCATAGTTAGATAATAAGTCAAGGATTATTATTTCCCTTTATAGATAGGAGAGTCAAATCACCAAAAAGGCATGAGATTTGCTAGTGGTTGCATAACCTGTCAGTGAAACTGGAGTTAGAAACAAGGTCATGTGATTTCTTATCTAGATTTTATTAGTATTAGACTGTACTTATAAAACAATAGTATCTAGGCAGGAATTTTCCAGTGTCGCTAAAGATCTATGCTCCTGCATTATCACTTTGCTCAAATGTAAATCTATTTCCTTATATCCCTCCAGCAGGATGTAAGTTACTTGAAAACAAAGACTATGTTAATTTTTCTTTTTATACCCTCCTCCCAATAACACACACACTTGTACCTATGATAGTGTGTCACACTCCAACCCAACCTTCTCTCCTCTACTCTATGTTGCCTCTTTAACTAACATCTGGAGTATCCTCATGCTATGACTCATGAGAGAATTTTAGTAGTGAGTGATGAATAGAAAAACAGATTCCAATTCATTGTAAAGATCTTCCACTCAATTAGGTCTAGCAATGGAATAGGTTTCCTAAGGAGGTAGGAGTGTGGTAGAGGAAAACAATCCTTCAGGCAGTAGGTTGTTTTAGATGACCTCCTAAGTTTCTTTCCAACTATGAGATTACAGGAAAAGTTTTGCTAAGTACAAAATAATAATTAGAACTTTGTAATTTATTCTTTTGGTAAATTCTGGTTCACATCAATCAGCCATACTCTGCGGGGGGTGTTTCCGTGCTTAGAGTCAGATGAGCTGAAGAGCCTGTGGACACAATCAACTGTACACTGCGAGATGCCAGTAAGGAGATATAACAGGCTGCTTGATGGGTGAGATATTTCATGACAAGGTGTTGCCACACCAAAGCGTGCTCGAGTCAACAGCTTGAGCCTTGCTCATGTTCTGATGCTGCTGTGGCTTCATTGATTTCACCTTGCTACTCCCAAGAAAAAGCAGCTGCCAATACATGCTACAACTGCTCAGAAGCAGTCACATTTAGATTCCTAGGCTTCTAAATTCTTGGGAGACAGTTTTGGGTAATCGAATGAGCTGTGGTTCTGTATTCAAATCCTATCTCTGACACTTTCTACCTTAAGTAAACTGTTCAGACTTTCTGGGCTCAATTCTATCCTCTCCAAAATAAGTGATTCAACTCAGACAATAGATCCATGGTCTTTCATTGAAAACAAATAAGGATTTTTTCCTACGTATACTGAGGAAAACTAGAAATGGATATGATGTTTAGCATTGGTCCAAATGTATCAAATATTTACTAACTGCTTATCAGTTAGCAAAAATGAAACAAATGTTCTATAATACCTCAAAGAGGTCATGAGGGAAGGTGAATATTGTAGAAGGATCATTGGTATGATGAAATAGGGAGAGTATTACTATTAAAGTTGTTTTGTTGTTCATTCATATCTGATTTTTCATGACCTCATCTGGGGCTTTCTTGGCAAAGTTACCACAGTGGTTTATCATTTCCTTCTCTAGCTTATTTTATAGATGAGGAACTGAGGCCAATGGGGTTAAGTGACTTGTACAAGGTCACACAACTACTAAATATTAAACATTGGTTTTTATCCTCAGGTCTGATACTTACTAATTGTGACTGCTACTAACTCATCTGCAAAAGGAGTAAGATAACAATTTCTCTGTGTACAGCATAGCATATAATGCCACCATAATATTATTGTGAGGAAATGACTTCATGAGTCTTTAAAGCACTGAGGAAATGTGAGTTGTCAACATTAATAAATACATCAGAATACATTATTTTGGATAATAGAATGATTAGCTATATGATCAATGCTTGAAGGCTTATCGTATGGAAAAGGGAATAGATCTGTTTTCTTTGGCCCTAGAGGATAGAATGAGAAGCAAGAACAGTTGGTATAAGTTAGGAAAGGAGACTCAAAATTATCTTCCTAAAAGTAAAACATATCAAAAAATGAAATATGCCACCTTGTGCAGCAATGCACAGAGGATCACAGATTTAAAGCTTAAAAGGACCTTAGAAATCATCTTTGTAAAGCCTCTCATTTTACAGAAGAGAAAACTGAGACCCAGAGAGGTCAAATGATTTGACCGCTCTTATACAGATAAAGTCAGTAGTAGACCCCAGATTCACTCCTTTCTATACTTTTCTTTCTAGTCCCAAAAATTCCTTAAAGAGAAGCTATATCATTATTTTTCCAATATCCTTTTGGAGAAGATTTATATATTTGCTATAAATTTAAGTAACTGGCTCTTAATAGTCTGCAATTCTAATAATGGACAATATGAGAAAATCTATTCAAAGACTTGCTGGGGTGCTCTGTGACCTTCAGATCAACTCTTCTTTTCAAAGTCTAGAACTACTGAAAGACATTTCAGTCACATAGTTATATAGGTTCAGAGTTGCAGGGGCTAGTCTTGAAAGAACTTTAAAGGACATTTTTTTGATATGTCTTCTCTTTGGGAAGATTTTGAATCTCCTTCTCTAACTTATATCCACTGTTCCCACTCCGTGTTCTGCCCTCTAGAACCAAAGAAAAGAGGTCTGTTCTCTCTTCTATGTGATAAGCCTTCAAGCAGCTAAGCAGTGAGTGGATAGAGCACCAGGGCAGGAGTCAGGAGGACTTGAATTCAAATCTCACCTCAGACATTTGACACTCACTAGCTGTGTGACTTTGGACAAGTCACTTAACCCCAATTGCCTCGTCCTGGGTTATCTCCAGTCATCTTGATGAATATCTGGTCACTGGATTCAGATGGCTCTGGAGGAGAAGTGAGGCTGGTGACCTGCATTCAAAACAAAGTCAAGTGTAAGTCATGTCTTTATTTGTCTGATGGCATGGTCTTCTTCAGCAATGAAGGACAAACACACACACAAACCTTCAAGCATTGATCACAGTCATGCCAATCATTCCAGTCTCCAAAATAATGCATTCTTATGTATTTAATAATATTAACAATTCACATTTCCTTAGACCTTTAGAGATTCAAAGTCTGTAGGGTCTTGGCTCCTACAGATTGCACATGGCTCCTTACTCAGAAAGAAAAAGAAACTAAGAAAGATTCTTCAGCCACTACATGAGGGTAGGAGAGGAATGCATTTGGAATGAGGGTTGACAAACATACCTAGAAAAAAGTATGGCCAAACAAGCCTGTTACACTAAATGTAGGGGTAGGAGTTTACCCCCTGAAAAATGGTGTGATTGAATCAATTTACAAATACCTAATCTATTTTCATGGATGCTGGCTACTGTACAAGACACTGAAGTTAATATGAAGTGATATCATATATCAACACTGAAGAAAGTTTCAGTCTAGTTGGAGTGACAATCTTAGAACCATTTATTGTCAGAATTTTGGTGTCAGATATGAAACATGGGTCATTTCCCTCTGTACTCAATAAACTTCCATAGTTCCTATCTCTTTCAGGATCAAATATAAAAACCTCAGCTTTATATTTACAGCCTTTAATAACCTGATTCTCATTCACCCTTCCAGTCTTCTTAGACTTTACTCACCCTCACAGATCTATTTCCTTGTAACATTGGCCTCCCTGCTATTCTTCAAATAAGACACTCCTCCATATTCTTCTTACTTTCACCGTCTATCTCCCATGCTTGAAATGCTCTCCCTCCTCATCTGCATCCCTGTGATCAAATCTCAGCTAAAATCAACTTTCTAAAAAAAAGCCTTTCTCAATTCTATTTCTTCCCAATGCCTTCCATTTATTTCTTTGAATTTATCTTATGTTTATATTGTTTGGACATAGTTATTTACATTCTGTTTCCCCCATTAAACAGTGAGCTCTTTGAGAGAAAGGACTATTTTTTGTTTTTCTTTGTATCCCCAGGCTTTAATAGTGAGTGCTATATCATAGAATAAGTGTTTAATAAATGCTTGTTGGTTGACTGAATTTAAAGGAAACTTGGAATCATGGAACTATGGAATATTTGGAGCTAGGTAAGGCTTTAGATTTGAAGAACTAAACATAACAGAGTTGGAAGTGATTTAGATGCCAAAAGTCCACAGAAGACTAAGAGTTGGAATGGGCCTCAAATGTTCTCTAATTTAAACCTTCCTAAAATCATCAATCCCTTCTTCAACATCCCTATAGGGGATAATCCTATAATCCATAATCCACTTTGAAAAATAGTATCTAGCAGTATTAAACGAGCAAGCAAAGCTGGAAGAGGCCATTATTTTTACAAAAGACCAAACAGAGGCTCAGGGAGATTGTGATCTACCCTGGGCCCAAAAGGTGGGATTTGAACCTTTATCAACCATCCTCACTCCAAAGTCAGTTTTTATTCCACTGTGTCACATACAGAGCATAAGAAATATAGATGTCTAGAGGAGAGAAAAAAGATTAGGGCTGAGCAGGGAAGGCTTCATGAAAGAGGATGAATACAGTGGTATCAAGCTGAAATAGAAATGGGGCCACTAACCCTAAATAAGGAGCCTTGCTGGCATATATTGACTTGGAAAAACCACATACTAACACGATCTATCTTTCATTATATTTTTATTTATTTCATTAAATATTTATCAATTACATTTTAATCTGGTTCAGGCAATACTCAAAAATGGGCTACATGAAGCCAAAAGAACATGCTTGACACCTCTGGACAATTAGTTATTGTCCTTCATTCTTGAAGAGGATCAAAATGACATCATTATGTTAGTCAAGTTACAGTGGTCCTGCTGTGACTGAATAGGTTAATAAAAGCTCAAAATGCTATACCATAGGTATAAGTGAACATTTGGGGTAGATTCTTTAAATTTGTGCATCTTATGTTTCTTTTGAACTATTTCCATGCTTCTTTGCTTATAGAGGACAGCATATTCTAAAATGAGGGCACCCCGTGCTGCGTGGTCCTGTATCAGCATCTCCCATGTCATGAAATTAGTTCTAAAGGTGGGTTTTGGAAACTCTCAGGGGAAAAAGTGAGGGAATTCTGGGAGTTGGGAGATATTCAGACCCATGTGGTTATTTGGGATGTTATAAGTCTTAGTCTGCCACCATACATCAGGGAAGAAAGCTTGGGCTCTGAGTTTCATCATCTTCAACTCATTTTCCATCACATTCCATCATAATTCACACATGTCTATTGCCTATATTCCCCTTACTTTGGAGGAGACTTGAAGGAATATTGTGAGCTATAGGTTCTGCTTGCTTTTAAAATGAGTCAAAAAAGCCTCATTATTCCATGAGAAGATAGGTTCTACCTTTTCCTCCCTTCCCTCTTAGGGATAAATAAAGGAGGTGGAGAGGGGAACAGTAACCACAAAGGAATACATTTGATAAGAGTCCTTTAAATCTACTGCCCAATTGCTTGAATAAGTGAGCAACTTGCTACCAGCTCCTAATTAAGAATTTCCCAAATCAGTCCGTCTTTGCTCTGTTAAGTTTGTCTACGTCACTTCTTCTTGCCAAAAAGAAAATAACAAAGCACTGGAGTTTGTTGAATGGGGGTCAGGGGCCGAGGAGAGTGATGTGACATACCTGTGCTTCAATGGCTCTGATTATATTGAGGGTAGGAGAAGATAAGTGTGGAACATCTGTCTCATACCTACCATAAAGTTGTGGGGACCATGTCTTTCTACCAAGAGAATTGCTAATCACTCCCAATCTTAACTGAGGCAATCCAACCTACAATAAGGCTCAAACACTAGGTTGGCAGCTGAGTTATGGGAAGCAATAGGGTGTAGTCAAAAGAGTCCTGACTTGGAGACACAAGGTCTTGGTTGCAATCCTGGCTATGCAATCTATTTGTTGTGTAATGTTGGACAAGTCACTATAATTGATTTTATTTTTTTCAGTGTATTTATCATGTATAGAGCTGGTGGATTTGCTAAATTTACACCAGAAAGACTTCTTGCCCTCATGGAGTTTATATTCTAACAGGAGGAGACAACATTAAATGGTAAGTTCATTCAGAGGTATACAACATTGTACTAGATGAAGCTATCAAGAGTATATAAGAGAATTTGGATTTCTATTTGTAAAGGGAAGATAGAACTTCATTCAACAAGTATTTATTAAGTGTTTGCTCTGTGACAGGAACTAAGCTAAACACTAGGAATAAAAAAAAAATAGAAAAAAAAACATAGGGCCACTGTCCTCCATGACCTCATATTCTAAAGAATGAAACAAGTAAAAAAAATCATAATTACAATATATATATATATATACGTATATATATATATATA
>JAQQSK010016625.1:0-10374 GCA_028658325.1 Potorous gilbertii | reverse complement strand
ATCATGAAGTTTACAAAGCTTCTATAGAAACCATGAATATAAAATACAGTATTGGAAAAGCAGACAGGTGATTAAGATGGAAAGACATTCCTGATTTAAGATTTAGAGTAACTTGTTTCTCTTGAGTCTTTTCTTTCAGTAAAAATTAATATTCTGTTTCTATGATTTTAAATAAATAAAAACAATTTCCCCCTGTGGTTACAGGGATAGAAACTAGACCTTCATTCCCTTTTCCCTATACTTAAGTGTTTAAAAAACATGTCAGATCAATTTAAAAGCACTTATTACACACCTACTATGTGCCAAATTCTATGCTTACGGGATGAAGAAACAAAGACAGGCAAAAATCAGTCCTTTGTTCTCAAGGAACTCACAGTCAAAGGGAAAGACAATATACAAACAACTATATGCAAAGAAAATATATGCAGAACAAATTGTGAATAATAATACATGAAAAGCACTAGCATCAAGACTGATCAGGAAAGGCTTCCTGTAGAAAGTAAGATTTTTAACTGGGACTTAAAGGAAGCCAGGAAATAGAGACAAGGAAAAAGAGAATTCCAGGAAGCATGGGGGACAGCCAGTGATAATGCATAGAGTCAGAAGATGTACTGTCCTGTTCAGAGTACAGTATGTATATTAGTAGGCAATTTAATTCTATTGGCGAAAATTTTTCCTTAAATGCAGATCTTAAGGAAGCCAATTATATGGTGGTATGATTTCACATCTCATCTTACTTCACTTATTCATCTCATTCCACTATTTCATTTAAGGCATTGGACATTAAATTTGAAAGAATTCCTTTGCTTTCTGGGGAGTGTGACAGTTGCTAGATACATCCAACTCGCTACAATAGTTGCGAACAATGGTAAGAATGGCTTAGATTTTTGTAATTCTAAAGAGTCTTTTGCACTCAACAGTTCCATGAGTTACTCAGTAGATGTGATTATTGTTCCCATCTTATAAGCAATGAACTGACAGTAAATAGAAAAGCTTGCATTCCAAACTAGGTCTCCTTATTCTCTAAGACTGGTGTTCTTTCTGCTATAGCATACTACCCCTCCCTTTGAAATTCAATTCTTTAGATATTCCCATTTAATATGGTTAAGTAAAATTCTCTCCCCATATGGCTTTATGCACAGTACCCTGAAAATCTAATCAAATATTCTTTAAGTTAAAAATTATTGTGGAGATGATGACCCTTTCATAACCCTCAAGTTAGATAATTTAGAGTAGTAACAAAGAAATAAGAAAAAGAAGAGCAACTGAGACATGAAAATGACAAAAGCAAAACCCATGAAAGGAACAGGCAGTGGTATATTTGATGTGATGGGTATCACTAAACTTGGTGGGATAAAGCTCATGACTAGATCGTGACTCTAGATGGGTATATCTTAACGTTAAAAAAAAAACGAGAGAAAAAAGTGTTGGGGTGGAATTGTTTATTAAAAAGGTATCCTAATGTGAAGAAAAAATCTATGAATCATGGGAGAGAAATATGATAGATATAATTTGGCTGAAGGTCGAAAGAGGGAAACACAGAAGTGATTTTTTAATTAGAATGTATTTCGGACAACCAGGACAGAAAAGAGAATGAAGAGTTTGGATAACAGATGACAAAATGATGGGAGAGACAGCTAATAAACTGAATGACAAAAGTCACAATCCAAAAAGATCTTGAAAGACTAAAGTGTTAGGCTGAATATAAAAATAAGAAATTAATTATGAACAAATGTAAAGTTTTGCACTTGGGAAGGGAACAAGCATTTATTAAGTGCCTACTATGTGTTGGGCACTGTGCTAAGTACTGTACAAATCGTATCTCATTTCATCTTCACAACTACCCTAGCAGGTACATGCTAGCATTGTTCTCATTTTACAGTTGAGGAAACTGAAGCAGATGGAGGTTGTTACTGGCCCAGGGTCACACAGCTAATAAGTGTCAGAGACTGAATTTGAATTCAGGTCATATTGAATCTAGATACAACATTCTAGTCATGGCACCACTTACCTGCCTAGTGGGTACAAAAAAATCAGTTTCATGAATATAAAATAGCAGAAGCATAAATAGATAATATCTTCCAAGAAATTATCAAAGAAAACTGCCCTGATACTCTAGAACCAGAGAGTAAAATAGAAATGAAAAGAATTCACCAATCACCTCCTGAAAGAGATCCTCAAAGGAAAAGTCCTAGGAATATTGTAGCCAAATTCCAGAGTTCCCAGGTCAAAGAGAAAATATTACAAGGAGCTAGAAAGAAACAGTTCAAGTCTTGTGGAAATACAATCAGGATAACACAGGATTTAGTAGCTTCCACACTAAGGGATTGAAGTGCTTTGCACAATTACTGTGAAAGGCTTCCTGGCTTTGAAGTCAAAAGATGAGCTTGAGCTGCAGTTCTGAGTCATTATCACTGTGACCATATGGAACTGATTGAGACTCTCAAGGCCTCAGCTTCCTCAATTGTCATAGAATTCCAGGGAAATAGCCTCCAACCTTTGCGTGTAATCTTCTAATGAAAGAGAACCAACAACCGAGACATCCCATAAAGATGTATGACTTTAGGATAACCCTGATTGTTGGAAAGATTTTCCTTATATCAAACCTAAATCTAACTCCTAAAACTCTATCCATTTCTCCTAATTCTGACCTTTGGAGCCAAGCAAAACACCTCCAATACCTTCTGAGGCAGGTAGGTGGCACAGTGGATAAAGCATAGGCTAGAGGAAAAGTCAGGAAGACCTGCTGTGAGACCCTGGGCAAGTCACTTACCCACTGTCTGTTTCCTCAAATATAAACTAGAGATAGTAATATCACCTACCTCCCAGGGTTGTCATGAGGATCAAATGAGATAATATTTGTAAAATTCTTAGCACAGTGGTTAGCATATAGAGAAATGCTTCTTCTCCTCCCTCCCCCCTCTTTTGTGGGTCATATCTTCAAATTCTTAAACTTAGATTTGTGGACTCAGTACCTACCACTACCATCAAGACTCCTCTACTCCAAGTTCAATAATTTCATTTCCTCCCACTGGTCCTCATCTGGCATAAACTTGAACACCACCATCCTAGCTTTCCTCATCTGTCTACCCCCTGGCTTATCCATATCCTTACTAAAATGTCATAGTTAGAACTAAACGGAATGTTTAGATGTGGTCTTATTAGGGCAGAATACAGTGAGATTTTCACTTCCTTATCCTTCCACACTTCACTCAATGCAGCCTAAAACTCAAATTTGTTTCTTTGACTATCCTATCACATTCATGTTGAGCTTGCAGCCCACTAAAATCCCCAGGTCTTGTTCAGAAAAATAAATAACCTGGCTGTCCAGTCATATTTTCCCTGTCTTGGATTTGTGAGGCCAAGTTTCAAATTATCAGAATTAAACTAAGGTGGTAATATTTGTCTGATATATCTCAGAAGATCATTAGGAGGAGCAAATCATAACATAGGTAAAGCATGCGACACATGTGATTGTGTCGTTTCATTACTGTTACGCAATTATGGCCAATTTTAAATATTTACATAAAGGCTTGCCTATTTGAAAGCTGCTGCTTAGGTCATAGAACAGAGCAAAGGTATGAAGGAATGAAACTGTTATCTTGTTGCATCCAATCAACCACGATAATCTCCATAGAGTCAGTCAGTCAACCAGTGGAAAAAGCATCCCCTGTTCTCAAGGAGCTCAAAGTCTAATGGGGCAGATGAACAAGCTGCATAGAGGATAAAGTGGGGGACCATTTCAGAGGAAAGGCATTATGATAAAGGAGATCAGGAAGACTTGTTGCAAAAGTTGGGGCTTAAGGTGAGACCCGAAGGAATCCAGGGAAGCCAAGAGGTGAAGGTGAGGGTAGAGAGTTCCAGGCATGGAAGGACAGCCAGTGAGGAGGATAGGAGATGGAATGTCTTGTGGGAGAAACAGCAAGGAGGCCAGTGTCACTAGGTCATAGAGTATGTGGAGGGAAGGGGGTATAAGGTATAAGAAGTCAAAAAATAGAGAGGGATGAGGTTGTGAGGAGATTTAAAACTTAAGCAGAGGATTTTATATTTGATCCTGGAAGAAATAGGGAGCCATTGGCATTTATTGAATGGGGGAAGGGGAAGAAAGGCAGGTTAGATTAGGTAGTAGATGGGCATTTTAGGAAGATCAACATGACAGAAGAGTAGAGGATGTTTGGGAGTCACGAGAGACTTGAGCCTGAGAGACTAACCATCAGGCTGTGGCAATAGTCTAGGTGTGAGAGGATAAGCACTTCCACCATGGTGGTGGCAGCATTGGTAGAGAGAAGAGGATATATATGAGAGATGTTATGAAGGTAAAAATGGCAGAACTTGACCACTGATGAGAGAGAAAAGTCATAGATAAACTCTAGGTTGTGAGACTAGGGGACTGGGAGAATGGTGGTGTCCTTGTCTATAATAGGGAAATTAGGAAGAGGGGAGGGTTTGAGGGAAAAGATATTGAGTTCATCATGTCCACAGGACATCTAGTTTGACATATATAAAAGATAATTGGAGATGCTAGACTGGAGGTTGAGAGAGAAATTAGCACTAGACAAAAAAATATGGGAGTTATCTGCATGGAGATGATATGAGAGTAGAATCCATGGAAGCTGATGAGATTGCCAAATGAAATAGTGTAAAAGGAGAAAAAAAGGCTCAGAACAGAGCCTTGGGGGACATCCACAGTTAGCAGGCATGATGTCTAGCAAAGGAGACAGAGAAGGAGCAGTCAGAAAGGAGGAGAACCAGGAAAGAGCACTGTCACAAAAACCTAGAGAAAAGAGAGTATCAAGGAGAAGAGGATGATTGGCAATTTTGAAAACTACTGAGAGTTCAAGAAGGATGATGGTTGCAAAAAAGTCATTAGACTTAGCAATTTAAAAAGCATTTATTAACTTTGAGGAGAAAAGAGAAAAATGAGGTCAGGAGACAGATTGCAAAGAGGTCTTCAATGCTAATAAGTAAACTAATTTGAGGAAGGGGGAAGAAAAGTCCTCTGAAACTTTCTTAGTTTATAGTTACTTTATTTAGCATCATCCAGTGGGAGAACTAACAGACACTTGCAAAATGACCAAATTCTAATCCTTAGCTTTGTTGAAAACCTGGATGAATTTAAGAGGACCATGAATCAGCAGAAACAAATTCGTTTTGCCAAGTTAAAAATGTCACTACTCCTCAGTTTTGGTAGGAAATGGAATAGAGGGTGCCTGGAGTTCAATGAATTACAAATAATTAAAATAGAGGGCAAAGGACTTTGGTTTTAGCACAACATGTTTATGATGTTTGTCACTGATGCTGGTCAGCTGTTTTCTGAGAAAATAAATAGTTCCCTCATTTCCAAATTTCCAGTTCTTATTTTTTTTAAATTAGATATTTTTGAGATCAAAACAATAAAAACAGAAATCACAGATGATATATGACAGGATGTTAAGCAACTAGGAATGATCTTTTAATCTGGACACTTACTTAGTCATCACTCACAGACATCCTTTCAAGTAGGAATTACAAATAACTCCCTGCATTGCAAAGTTTCAAACAACCCACTTATCAAGAATTGCCAAATAAACCCATCAGTCATCAAGAGTTGCAAGTCATTAGCAAAGGTGGCAGACTTCCTGATCGAGCAAATTCTGGCCTGCATACATAATGCACATTGACATCCACATACCCAAGACCCAAAACACATTATCCCTCATTGCTTGACTGTTTCTTTTAAGAAGATAAAAAGCAAACAAGTGAAATGTTGCCTGAAGAAAATCAGAGAAGTCAAGGAGATACAAAGCAGCCAAAAGGCTGACAAAAGCCAGATGGGCCAGCAGCAAACTAAGCACTTGGCAAAGAGACACAGAGACAGCTCATTCCACTGACCCACCTGTCAGACAATCTGGGCAGGTGCTTATGAAATAAAAACTTTAGCTTCCTGGCCCTTCTGTTGTCATTGTTTTAAAGAGAGGAATATGTTTTACAACAGAGTGAAGATAACAACCTGCATCATAATATTTTAGAACAGGAATGAACTTCAATTGACAGATGAGAAAAATGAGTTTCAGACAAGCAAAGTGATTTCAACAGATCACAGCAGATATCTGATAAATATTAATTAATTATTAATTAAATAAATACTATTAGGTTTGTCAACTAATTTTAATAAGGATTCTACATATTTGAAGAACGAAGGGGAATAATTTCTTTTGGGGGAGTACTGAGTTTGGAAAGAGAGAGGAGTAATTCTCGAATATGAAAAGCTTAAATTAAAATCAACATTTAATTATATGAGGGAACTGCCAACACAGCTGGCATATCCCAATGAGTTTAGTTTTTGTGAATAGTTTTTCACAATTCCCCCCTCATAAGAAAAAGAAGTATGGCCTTCTGACATTTTAAAGAAAATGGTCTTAAGGAAAAATTTCCATTTCCTTATCTTGAGAACCAAATGTAGTGGGTTAGATTTATAGTTAACATCCAGGAAAGACTCAAAATGAATGGCAAAGGGTTAGGGCAGGTGGTAATGGGAATTTACAGAACGGTGAACAGAAGAGATTAAACCAGGGATCCTGTATTGCATCTCCTGGTGACTTGATCAGATCCCCTTCTTTGGAGCAAGGGATGGGAGAACTACATCCTTTGGAAGGCAGAAAGGATAAAACCCTTCCAAAAAGTCCCAGTGGAACAGATCCAAAGCAGAGCAGACCAAAGGATCCAAAGTTGTACCAGAAATTTGTTCCAGATTCATCCCAATTAAGAGAGCTCTACACATACCAGGTCTATAGACTTGAGAAGGTCAAGCCCATTAAATAACAATCTGACCCTCTCTTCTGAGTCACAAATGGTCTCAAGTTGAGTCTATCATTTGCTTAAGGGCTTTAGTCAGGGCATCCTGCAACCCTTTTCTCCTACCTCTGTTTTCTCATCTGGAAACTGTGTTTGTTTATAAATGACCTTCAAAGGGCTTATATGGAAAGATGACAAAAATCCAGAGCATGAATAAGTTAGGGGTGAAGGGGTGCCTATCAGCTTAAAAGGTCACTGCTTTCGTAAGAGAGGGCTAAGTGGGATTGTTCGACGTTTGATAAACAGTACAAGTGTCAGTTTAACCAGGAGGGGCTTGTACAAGATGGGAAAATTCCAGTGGTTTTTCTAAAAATTCCTGACCCATTCCATCTTGCTTTCAAAACAGCTAAATTTGAGTTTTAAAGTAAAATAAAAATTTCCCTAAGTTGAACAGAGAGAACTTTTATTAAACCTTGGGTCTCTCATTCTGAGCAGGATAAGTTTGTGTCACCCTATTGACCTTTTGAATGAAGAAAGTATCCACGCATGAGAAGGTCCCTTTTTCACATTCCTTTTCTGGCAGCCACAACTTGAGGAGCTGTCTTTGGAGAACAACCGGGTCCTTGGAGTAGCTTTCCAGGGCACACATGCATGGATTATAGAAAGGTCAGGGGGAAAAAAAGAGTCTTATGCTATTGGTTCAAGTTTGAATGGCTCTGTCTCAAGAGAATGTCTGGCAGGAGAGAATTCCATTCACTGGAATCTCAGGTTGAAAATGTTTTCCCTGTCAATTTCACTTTAAAAAACAGATGAAATGCATATTTTTAATGAATTGAACATAAGCAAAAAAGAGAGGTAGAAGGAGCAAGGCAGCCTATGTGGAACTAGGTCCCATCTTAAAAAAATATGGTGTTACTATTTAAACATGGAAACAAGGTAGAAACTCCTTAAAGGTACTGAACTGTATGAGAAGACCAGACAACCACTGAGTGTAAAATGTATTTGCATAAGAAATCAGGACTATCAAACTATACAAAAACTTTGGTCCTAATTCTGGACATACCAGGCATTCTTGGTGTTTTCCTTCAACACAGTCAGTCTGGAATACAAGAATCTGGGTCTTGATTCAAATACTTACATTCAAGAAGAGCCTTAAATTACCTCACTGGTTCTCACAGTGGTTCTATGGCAGGTGTTATCCCCATTTGACTAAGAAGGAAAGTGAACTATGATGAAATGATGTGATTTGTCTGAGGCCACACAGCTAGGAGCAGGCAGCAGGCAGAAATACTCCTCCATACTCCTGATCCCATACTCTCAATGACCTTGGCAACACATTTTCTACACCACCAAGATGACATTTCATTTAAAAGACCAAAAAGAATTAAATGTTTTCATGCTCATTACAAAAGAAAGACAAAGGCAGCCTATTCATTATTCAGGACTGACTTTAGTTCTGAATAGCTGTATTGGGAAGTTCTTTCTTATATCATCTTAATTTGTCTCTTTGCAACTTCCCTTTAGGGCCAAACAGAACAATTCTAATGTTTCTTACACATGATAGCTCCTCAAGTTCTGGAATCCAGCTTCCATGATGCTCCTGAAGCTTCTCCTCAAGCTCAGTCTCCCTTGTTTCTTTAACCAGTCCATCATTTCAAAGCATTTCTCTGTAATGCTACTCTAGACGCTATTAATGTACAACACAAAATATGGCACCCAGAATTAAATATAACATTCCAAATGTGGTCTGATCCGTAAAAGAAAAAAAATTAGTCTGGATAGGATTCCTTTCTTAAGGTAGTTTAAAATGCATTAATATTTTGACCACTATATCTTGCGGATGACATATATTGAATTTACAGTGCCCTAAAATCCACCCTAAATTTATTCATATGAATTGTTATCTAGTCATGCCTTCCCCATCTCACACTTGTCAAGTTCATCTTTGTAACCAAGTGTAAGAACTGACATTTGTTCCTATTAAATTTCATCTTGTTAGATTCTGTTCATTATTCTAACTTGTCTAAAAATAAAGTTGAATTCTGACTCTATAATCCAGTATCTAAATTTTCCCTCCCAGTTTTCTAGTATCTTAAAATCAGATAACCTTCCAATCCACCAGAACCCCAGACTCCTTTTCATATGAATCACATGATAGCTATAAATCTCAGTGCAGTTCAGTTGACTTTTAATGACGAAAGGTTCAAAGGACTTCATGTTTAATCCTGTTCAATTTTATAGTGATAGTTCCTATTCTTCCTTCTTGTCTAAGAAGATCTTTTTGGATGCCAATTCTGTCAACCAATATACTAACTATCCTTTTTGGTTTGTGTCACTCAAATTTTAATTGATAAATAGCTTATGTCTTTGTGAAATTCCATTCCGTTGAATTCAAACCAAACATTTATCAAATGCCTACTGTATACAAATTGAATTGAAGAAATAAGCATTTAGTTTGTTTGATCCTCTCAAATCAAGGGGAGATATGCGCTATTACTATCCCCATTTTACAATGAATGAAACCGAGGCAGATGGAGGTTAAGTGCCTGGAGTCATACAACTAGTAAGTGGGTGAGGCTGAAATGAACTCAGGCCCTTCAACCTACAAGACTAGTGCTCTATTCACTGCAATACCCAGCTTCCTCAGAAAGAGAAGACTGAGAAAAAGGAGGAAAAGATGCAAAGTTTAGATAAGACAAAAGTTCCCATCCCCATAGAGTTTAGTGATACTGAATAAAAGGTAAGGACAAAATCTTGTGGTACCCCACAAGAGAGTCATCTCCTGGCTACTCATTACTTTGGGGGTCTGGTCAATTGACTAGTTCTGTGCACACAGCAAATTTTGCTATCACTTAATTTCTATTTCTCCATTATATCCACAAGAGTGTTCATCCTTGCTGAACAATTCAAGTATACCATGTCCACAGGATTCTCCTAAGTCATGACTCTAGTAAGATTACCATAAAAGAAAAGCAGTTAAACCTGGTATGGCTTGTTTTAAATGAACTTATTCTAGCCCTTGGTGATGACTTTAACCCCCTTTTTATAATCCTATTATAGAATTCTATCAGGAATAAAATTTTACCAAATGTGTTCACTTTAATGAGTCATACCTGAATGTCTAGTAGCCAATGAAAAGCTAAAATAATTTTAAACTCTAAGATGAATGTTCTGTGTTCTTTATAACTGATTAACAACAAAGAGACAGTATGAGATCCATAAGAAAGGTTTTCATATCAAGTAAATCATATTTATCACTCAGTTACTGTTAATAGAGGAACGAAGTCATCAAATGTGAGGAGATGTGGACTTAAGGCAATGGGAGCCCCCAGTCAGGTTAAGTATATATCAATCAGTCCCAAATATTTTTCTAGTACTTTTCTAGTACTGAGGACTTGATTAGATACCTCTCTTGCTATGCCTATAAAGAAATATAGAGGGAGGAGCCAAGATGGCGGAGTAGAAAGATACATATATGCCAGCTCCTAACCCACAGCCCATAAAACACCTGTAAAGAAGAACTCCCAACAAATTCTGGAGCAGTGGAAGCCACACAACAATGGAGTGGAGGAGATATCTGTTCCAGAGAGACCTGAGAAA
>JAQQSK010016624.1:0-10374 GCA_028658325.1 Potorous gilbertii | reverse complement strand
GAGGCAGATAGGTGGTTCAGTGGATAGAGTGGCTGGGTCTGGAGTCAGGAATACCTGAGTTCAAATCCAACCTCAGACACTTACTAGCTATATGACCCTGTGCAAGTCACTTAACTTTTGTTTCCCTTAATCCACTGGGGCAGAAAATGGCAAACCATTACAGTAACTTTGCTAAGAAAACCCCATGGACAATATAGTCCACAGAGTCTATGATCTATGGCAGCGGTGAGAAACCTGTGGCTTCAAGTCTACATGTGCCCCTCTAGGTCCTCAAGTGGACTTGAGGCTGCAGACTCCCTACCCCTGGTCTAAGGGGTCACAAAACGCTGGTTGTGACTAAACAACAACAATCTATGCAGTGAATAGTTTTCTGATACTTTGATTTTGGGGGTGCCACAAATAAAAGTCTTTTGAAACAAACAACAAAAAAACCTCTCAATATATTGCTACATCCTCCCTGCTGGTATTTTATTCCATATTTTTTGTATCAGTCCAATAGGGATATTGGTTGATTTTCTTTCCTTACCCTATGTCTCCTTGGTTGAGGTATCAAAACAATATCTATTTCATAAAAGGAATTTCATAGGATCTCTTCTGTCTCTATTCTTGCAAAAAATCTATGTAATATTGGTATAATTGTCATGTGAACGTTTGATAGAATTAATTGTAAATCTATCTGGTCTTGCAGTTTTTCCTTGGGAATTCTTTTGTGGCTCTTTTTGTTCTGAAATAGAACTATTTAAAATTGCCTATTTCTTTTTCTGTTAAACTGGTTGTTTTATATTTCTGTAAATATGTGATCATTTTATTTGTTATCAGTTTGCTGAAATAATTGGGCAAAACTGTTCCTATTATTTTTTCAATTTCTTCTTCATTTGTTGCTAATCCTTCACTTTCATTTTTTATATTGGCCATTTGGTTTTCCTCCCTCTTTTAAGAACTACATTATTAGCTTTTTAAAAACCAGCTCTTCATTTTATTTATCTATTCAGTGTAACTGTCGTTCTTTAGTTTTCGTTTTATCTCTTCTTTGATTTTCAAACTTCATTTTTGTGTTTATTTAGGAGTTCTCTATTTATTGTTCATTTAGGCTGATTGCATGCCTACTTGACTTATCTCTTCTTTTTCTGCTGATGAAAATACTCAAAGATATAAATTCTTCCCCAAGGTCTGTTTTGGATGTGTCCTGAAAGTTTTGCTATGCTGTCTCATTTCTGTTATTTTCTTAACTATAATTATCCATTGTTTCTGTTTTATTTTTTGACATCAATTTTTTTCTAGGATTTAATTATCTAGTCTCTATTTATATTTGAATCCTTTCTTCAAAAGGTCATTTAGTGATTATAATTTTCTTATTTTAGTCACAAAGAATGTCTTTAATCCTTCACCACAATTTATGTCCTTGCAGATGGTCAGTTTCATGAAAGTGCTGTGGCACATTGCTTCCTGCTCATCTTCCTAAATCTCCAGAGACCTATCATGGCTAACTTTTTTAAGATTCTCTTCATATTTTCAGCTTCTTTCTTATCAGATTTGTCACAGTCCGAACAGGGCAAAATGAGGTTTCCCACCATCACAGTTTTCCTGCCTCTTTCTCCGTGTAATTCAATGAAATTCTGCTTTAAACGTCAATCCTGTATTGTTTGGTGCATATATTAAGCACCGATAGTATTTCAATATTGATGGTGCCTTGAAGCATGATGCAATTTTGCTGCCCCTCTTTTTAGCCATATCTACTTTTATTCTTGTCCTATCTGAGATCAGATTGCTACTTTTGTTTTAAATTTGTCTGAGGCATAGTACATTCTGGTCCAGCCCCTCGTTTTAACTTGGTGTGAATCTTTATTGCCAATAAACAACATGCTATTGGACTGTTTTCTTAGGCATTTGGCTCTCCTCTACTTTACACATGAGTTTATCTCATTCTCTCCATCATATCCTTAAATACTTTTTCATTTGCCTCAACACTGCCTTACAAAGAATAAGAAGGTCGTGAAGGACAGGGAATGTGACCAACCCTAATAACATATAAAGAGGTGATCTGGGGTCATTCCCATGCCATCCTCTCTGTACCTTGCTCAGACCCCAGTCATAGCTTCTTATGAGGCAGCCAGGGGGCACAATGGGTAGAGCGCCTGGCCTGGAGTCAGGAAGACTCATCTTCCTCAGTTTAAATCCAGCCTCAGACACTTACTAGCTTTGCGACCTTGGGCAAGTCACTTAACCCTGCTTGTCTCAGTTCCCCATCTATAAAATAAGTGGCAAACTACTCCAATGTCTCTGCCCAGAAAACCCCAAATGGGGTCACAGAGTCAGACATGACTGAAAGACTGAACAACAACTCAGGTTGTTAGGATATAATGAGCACTGTGCCTAGCACTTAGTAGGTGCTATATAAATGCTCACTGTTCTTAAGCAATTGGGCTATTCTCTCAAGGCCAGGCCAGCTGGATCTTCCCTCAGAGTGCCCTGGGCTGTTGTGGATGTCTCTCGTCTCCTCCTTCCATTTACTGGCTCCTTTCCTATTTCCCTCTCCCCTTTTCTCCTCTCCTCTCCCCTCTCTTCCCCTCCCCTCCTCTCCTCTCTCCAGTCCCCATCCTGTCCTCTCCCAAAACCTTAAACCTACTGCACTCTGAAACTGGGACTCCATTGGGGCCCTGATTGAGGGCTCCTCTGGACCTTTCCAGTTGGAGAAAGATTATCGATAGTAGCTGTTGCTGTTTCCCACCCAGCCTGATGTCTTTTTTTGTCTTGACCTCATTAAAGGGGCCATGCCCTGCCTACTTCTTAAACAGACCTATTCAATGAATGGGTGTTGCCTCACCCTAAGTGAGTACCTGCAAAGATCTTGGCCTAGAGGGCCCAAGGTCTCCCAGAGCATCCTGGGTCATCTCCAATCATCCTGATGAATCACTGGATTCAGATGGCTCTGGAGGAGAAGTGAGGCTGGTGACCTGCACAGCCCTCCCTCACTCAAAACAATGTCAAGTGCAAGTCATGTTATCATTTCTCTGATGGCATGGTTTTCTTCAGCAACGAAAGGGCAAACACAACAATCCATTATTAAGGATCTGTGTCCAGCTTCTCCTTTCCTTCTAGCCAGCTGCTTAACATTCTTCAGTACTTGTGAAAGATTGGGAGGTTGCTTAGACCCATCCGCTTATATGATGCTATCTCCCCAGTCCTGGTTGTCTAATCTCACAGCCTTAGATGAAGCTTCATGTCCATAGGATCTCCTAATGAACTCTCATCCCTACTCTAATTAGACCTCTACTCTTTCCCAAGCCCTGGATATGCCCACTGCTAGGCCTGTTATACCACCCTTTGAGGCCCTTATGCATTCCCCTAGAGTTTGTCTTTAACCTTTTCAACCAACATTCCCCTTTTCTCCCTTACTTTAACAGAATTCTGACTCCCTACTCCCCAGGATTCTTCCCAATGAGCAACACTGACCTAGGGTAGCCTTATTTAACTTGTAAAAGTTAGAAGGTGGTAGGGGCAAACTCCTTGCTCCGCATCACCACTTGTGGACCAAGCCATTCTTCTGTGGCATCTCCTTTTTTGAGGTCCATACCATCCAACTCTACTGCCTTTTGCCCATTCCTTTTACCCAAACACCAACCTCTAGGTCAGAGCTTCTTAACCTAGGATTTAAGAATTGTGGCATTTAAAAAGTTTGAAAGACAGAATTTCTGGGTAGTCATTTTATTAATAACACTAGCATTTTAATAACACTAGCAGTGGCACTCTGGAATGCCAAAGACCCTTATGGCAGCAGGCTCAAGGCTTACACAGCCTTGGAAAAGTGGGTATTTAAGAGTGCTCCAATCAGATGCGATTAGTTAACAAGTAATATGAGAGAATATTACAGAAATGAGGGGGACCTATTTTAATGAGCTTTGATTATGGCATTTATTTCTAAATTGCCCCCAGCCTTGGGCAATCTAAACAAAGAATCTATATGGCCAGTCCACACCTGAGGGAGAAGAACATGGACCAAAAGTTCCACCTTAGATTAGAAATCTGATCTAGTTCAGAGGAGTACAATTAGGAGAATGTTAATTCTACCTTGCATCAGCCCTTTCCAGGACAGACTAGACAAGGAAATAGGATTGGTTTTCCAATTTTAATAATTGGTTATTAATAGGAGAGAGAAATCTTCGATTCTTTCAGAACTTATTTTCTTAGATCTTGGTAACTATTTCAAAATAATTGGTTTTCTTGGTAATCCTATGTATTTGATTTTATGTATTTAAAAACCCAATTCTGTGAAGGGGTTCATTGGCTTCACATATTGCCTTGTAATAAGCCCACGGGGTCTATTACATGCACAAATGTAAAGGACTGAACACCTCTAAGTCTTTCTACAACTTTCTTAACACTTAACTTTCTTGTTCACAGTCTTCTCTTCCATGCCCTGTCATTATCCTTAAGAATTCAAACTTTTCTTTTGGACAGCTCTCAGTTTTCATGACTTCCTTCTTCAACCCCTCTAGCTACCGTGAGGGCCTCCCAATGTCAGAACTCTCCTTCCTTTGGAATTAGCAATATTCAGATTTAGAACTTTGAAACCCACTTTGGTAACCACAACCTCCTAATCTATTTTCTCACCTAAACACTTAAACCAAACCAACTTATTGCCCTGCCATCATCCCCTTGGCCCACCCTATTTTCTGTCCAATTCTCCAACCCTAGTTTCACTTGCTTCTATTCCTGGCCTTGACCCTAGGGTTCACCTATTTATTGTTTTACCTTTTATTAACCTGCGGCTATTTCCTCTGACCTCCTCCTGTTCCTGGCTTGGAAATCCTTAACCCTTGGCCATCCCCACTACCTGGTTTCTATACTCCTCCTCCAGGGCTGCTGGATATTATGAGAGAAAGTCACAAAAACAAATGGGCTTCAACCATGCAAGATTTGTCAACAGGTCATCCCTTATGATTGCTAATTCTCCTCTTTTAAATCCCAACCCATCCTCCATGATTAGAGCAAAGGACCCAGACAATACTCAAGAAGACTGATGCAATGAGGTCTCTGAATTTGCCTCCTTTCCTCAAAACTTATAAAATGCCATACAAATGTCTACATTTATACAAGCTTATTTTGTTTTGCCTTCTCACTGGCCATAGAAAAGGGCCATCTCCTTGCCAGGCCTCTTGTACTCCAGCTTCTCTCTCTAGCTCCAAACGGAAGCTCTCATCTCAGAACTTTTGGCTTCTAGTTGGTGAGTGTCCACCTTATCATGGATGCCCACTCACTATCTTCATCATGGCATCTGTATGTGTTTTTCTTTGCTGTTTCCAACCCTAATTCTGACAACAGTAATTAAGTCAACACTACCATTCCCAGAAAGGATAAGCAATCAGTTGCCTTACTGAATAGTGTGCTGGTTTGCCTGCCACAACTTTCTCTCCACCCCAGGCCATCCTTCATTTAGCCATCAAATTGATCTTCCTAAAATGAAGGTCTGATTAGATTATACCCTCCCCCTTCATTCTATTAACTCTGGGAGCTCCTGTCACATCCAAGACTGTCTTTTTTGCTTGTATTTGTATCTACAGCACTTAGCACAGTGTCTGGCACATAGTCAGAATTTAATAAATGTTTTTTTCATTCATTCATTCACTCACTTATTCATTCATTCCTTCATATCTTCTCTAGGAACTAACATCATCAGTCATACCCACTCACCCATGTATCTTCAAGTTCATCCCCCTTGCCAGATCATCCCCATCTATCTACAAAAACATTCACATATCTCTAATCCTCACAAAGTTTTTATAAAAGGCCTCCTTTGATCTACTACAGATATTTTCCAGCTCGTCTCTCTGCTCATTTTCAGTTTTCTTTCTTGAGAAAGCTTGTGATTCCCAAGTCCTCTACTCCCTCACTATCAGAACCCTGTTGATCAATGGTGTCAATGCCCAACCCATGGATAGCAATACAAAAAGTGCCTTTGTGGCAGAATGGGGGCAGGTGAAGACACTGAAACACCAGGAAGCTTTGGGGATCTTACCCAGTATAAAGCCAATGGGAGAAGCAAAGGCTACATTGTGTAGTTTGTCACTATTCTTTGTGACCAGATGAATTTATGAATGAAAAAATATTAAGTGCCTACAAAGTGCAAAGCACTGTTAGGATGCTAAATTCAGTGGTTTCTATGTTGCTGAATTACTGCATGGTATCCTAGGCAATTCTTCTCCCTTATAGTTCTGAAGGTGTCCATGGAAAGGTATGACCCAAGCCACATCTCCATTTTTCTTATGGAGCACATCATCTGCATGGCAAGTGCCATGTGGTAGCCTCTGAAATGCCCTCCTCTCTGTGGGTCCACTGTGAATGAGGAAATCCACCTTCACTCCCAGCCTTCAACTGATCACTGGGCTGCACTTTTCCCACAGCTGCCGGAACCTAGCCAGTCATTTGGTCCTGGACTTCCCAAAAGTTTGTTGCCCCTTTCCTCAAGGAGCCTAAGTCTAGAGAAACCCTTCTATCTCCCCAAAGAAATTAGCCTCTATTCCCTGTAGTTCCCTGGATTCCAAAAATGTGGTAAGGACCACATTCCCATAATTCCCTCTAGCTTCATAGACCTCTGCCTTCTTATGGGATATTCTCCCTGAAAGGCTCTCTGGGGTATGAGCTGGTAGAATCCTCAGACATTCAGGAACAGCACTGATTGAACCCCAGTGAGGAGGAAGTATGTACTCTCTCCACCTAAGAAATGACACCCTCCCAAGGTGGTGGAGCCAGCTCCCCCACCCAAGGTGTAACTCTATTTACTACCCACTCTCAACTACCTACCCACCATTTACCTCCCTGCAATCTGGCTTCTACCTCTATCATCTACAGACACTGCAATTAGTGATCCTTAATAAACACAGGGATTGTCTTTATTACATTAGGCCTGTGAGAGCATCATTTGGTTATGTATTGTTATATTAGAATTAAAATGGAGAGAGGGAAATATTGGGTATCAAATGTGTTCTTACCCTGATAGACTCAATTTTCAACTTTCAAGGCAATATGCTAAGATGATAATTTTATTCACGCATTAAAAACCAAGGATTTTCACTAATGTGTATAATTAAAATATGCCCAGCTGATGGTATCTGAATTCCTTCCCAAATCAACTCCTAATTTAGGATTATCTGTGTGTGCCCCACATTTCTAGTGCAATTATCTTTGGATTTTAAAGAATCACTTCTTTCAAACAACTGACTTTCATTACCCACTAGATAGGGATGTGAGAGAAGGCAAGCCCCACAGTAATTGTGTTTATAATCCTCTTAAATGGGATATATTTAAAACAAGAAAAAAATATTCAATAAAACCCCCATCTGTCTTCTCCATAAGCCTCCATTCAAAGCCCCCTCGTCTCTGTTTTCTGATCTGTGTGCTGTCTTTTGATGAGAAAGCTATATTTAGATTTTCCCCCCAATGAGCCATAGCATTCATTTATACTGAGATATACATGCCCTCCATTGGTATAGCAAAGCTGTAACTAGTTTAGAGATGATCTCATACACACTGAACCATTAACAACAACACCAAAAATCCCCTACTTGCTCTCCAGTTACTGTTTGTGTTCTGGAACAGAGCTAAATAGAGAGCCTTGTCTGGTCTCATTGATTCCTCATTTTAAGAAATTCCAGGCCCACGTATTCATCATAAACTACTATTTTATCTTTTGCAAATTCCTAATCTCTCTCTGTACAACATGAAGCAGTACACTCCTACAAAACTCTCAAGTTCACGAGCCAACAATGTGCTCTCTTCCAAACATGACAAAACTTCGAGTCAATAGGAATCTTAGTTATGATTAAGGAGAGAATAATTATGGTTTCTTCTTCAATATAGGTCTCCATGTTTTACAATAATTGCATCAGACATTTATGAAGCACCTACTTTGTGCTAAGCCCTGATACAAAGGTTGGAGTAGTTATAGTGTTTAGATATGGTTTGCATCTGTTCTCATGGAGCTCAGGGTCTCATAGAGAATAAACAACAGATTAACTGTATTATGTGTTACATAAGAAATGAATTAGAGGGAAACAAACAAAATGCTGTGATGGGGGAGAAGTTGCTATTGACTTAGGTGGGAGTGAGAATCAAGGAAGACTTCCTGGAAGATGGGTTTTGCCCTGGGCTTTGAAAGGTAGGTTGGAATTCAGCAGACAAGTCAAAAGAGCAAGGTCATTCCATGCATAGACAACGGCCTGAACCAAGACACAGAGGCATGAGATGACCCCACATTCTATAGTAGGAGTCTCATTTACTCTTAGGTTGGTTGAGAATCATGGTGGCAAGACTGGAATCTTTCTATACAGGCCTGCTTGTCCCAAAAGGGTAATGGGAACTTTACATAAGATTTATTAGGTTCAGATAACTAAGGCTCAACTCACTGGTAAAGGTTCCTCGTTGTCTGAAATGGCCAGGGCAATGATAGTCAATACCTGTCATGCTTGAGGGACTTCCCACGACCATGTGCTCAATTCAGCACACCCTTTTGTCCAGGCAGAGGAGAGAAGAGTTGCCCCTAACTGAACCAATGCTGCATCATTGCTGAACATCTTTTCCATATTATTGTTGAGGAAACATCTTTTTCAATATTATGTGGTCTATAATCCTGTCATTTTGTTCCATTCCCAAGCCTGAATCACCACATCAGATGAGTCAGGCCTTGCCCAGAACACTGGACATGACCCACAAAGTTGGTAAAGAGTGATCTTGTGGCTGACCTCATGGTTGCAATGGAAGAAGGGTGACATGGAAGGAAGGGAGCCACATCCCAAAGGTTTACCAAAAGACTGGGCCCCATTCTTCTGACTGTTCCTCCCTGCATTTGACAAGTCCCTTCAAAGGGACTGACCCGATGGCACTAGCATACTAGATGTTTAAGGAGGCTGACACAGGAGAGCAGAGATACCACCAGAGCAGTAGAAAACTGAACTGCCTCCATGAGGAAAGGAGAGCTGGGAAACTCACCTGCTTATAAAAGAGTCGTACTACCTTGGTGAGATGGGGAAGAGCTTTCTGCATGGGGTGTGGGGGAGAGGGTTGTCCATTTTTACCACCAAGAACCCTGGGAGGTTAAAGGACAAATTTAAATAATAACTGATGAGTCAGAAGAACAGTGGCTGGTAAGGACTTCGGAGCTTAGGGATTTCTGAGATTTACTTGTGAAAAGTGAAATTGGTGAGAACAGTCAGAGGAGGATGGTCCCTTGTTCCTTTTTAGGTGGTTGAGATTGAGAGATGTGTCCACTAGCCCAATAGAGATGGATTGCCTTTGAAACCAGTTCCATGTACACATCAAAGACTGATTTGATGGATGGTGCTGGATCCTTATTCCTTATAAACAGGCATCTGATAAAATTTGACTTCAAGATCAGGACAGTTGTAGCAGCTGCCTGCACAATCAATGGGGTGAGGCAAAGCCCCTGCTTCCCTCTCCTTAAACTTTCTGTGATGTTTGATGCTATCAAATCCTTCTCTCTTCATTTTCCTTCTTTCTTTGGCTTCCATGGCACCCTTCTTGCTTAAGTCTCCTACATCTTTAACTATTCCTTCTTTGTCTTCTTCACTGATGAGGAATGACCTGCTAAGAGTCACATGCTTGTCTCCCAAGACTCTGTCCTTCCTTCTTCCCTTTCTTTTTCTCCATCTGGCTTGACAATTTCATCTACTCCCATGAATTCAACGCATGCAAGTCCCAAATCTATAGATCCAGTTACAACCCCTATCCCAAATTCCAGCCCCATAATCCACTTGGGTGTTCAGCTGGCATCTCAAACTCAATACAGTATGTCCAAGATATCATTAATGTTCTTCTCAAAAACAAACACATGTCCTTCCAACTAATTTCTCTATTTCTATTGATGATACTGTAATATGTACTTGGACAGATGCAAATGAATTTTCTGCAGACAGGGTAAGATGTTTAAATATTAGCTAAACATTCTGAGAAATGTAGTCCCATTTGCAACTTTTTCTGCCCTGGGGGAAAAAAGGGAAATTATGCTGTACACATTAGAACTGAAGAGTGTGGGATTATGGAAAGAGAGAGACAGAGACAGAACAACAGGGACAGAGAGACACACAGACAGACAGATAGACAGAGGGAGGGAGGAAGAAAGGAAAAAAGAGAAGAGAGAAAGAGAGGGAAAAAGGAAGGAAGAAAAGGGGAAAAAAGAGGAAGGAAGGGAGGGAGGGAGAGAAGAATTGGGAAGAGTGAATCCTGAGCAGTCAAAGTGAGTGGCTAATTTTCTACCCCTGCAGTGGGGCTCAGAAAGGGGTTAGAATGGCTCCACAGTGACAGTAGCTACTTTGTTATTTCCCAAGTAGCTGAGAACAGCAATGGGGCCACAGTGTTGGG
>JAQQSK010016623.1:0-10374 GCA_028658325.1 Potorous gilbertii | reverse complement strand
ATATATACATATATATATACATATATATATGTATATATATATAGTTGATATATATGTATATATATAGTTTATATATATATATATATATATTCTGCTAAGATTCTTTTAAAGTCTTAAAGCTACTTTTCCTTAGCATGACTAGTTTTGCCTCAGCTACTTATAGATACTTGGTTTAGGGGCACTGAGTATCACCTGTATTGTGGCATTATAAGCAACTGAAAAATTATGGAATTCTTGAAATTGTATTTATAGAAAAGAAGCATCCTACAGTAGATAAGCTGTGCTCTGAAACTGATTAAAAAATTCTCCAGCAGTACCATATATTAAATTATAAGATATCATCTATACCACTAGAATGTTAAATGAGAAGGCACATGTACATATGTCTAGTTTGTTTCCAACTGCCACTGAGAATGAAAAATCCAGAATCCACTAGACCGTTAAAAGTCTAAAAAGACCTTCTCCAGTCAAAGTATTGGTTGCCAGTGCCACTGAGGTCAAATCTCTTCTCTCTCTTAAGTTATTCCTTCTTAGAGACCTTGCTGAAAAGCTTTCATCACTAAACTTCCAGAGGATCCAGCTCTCATATTCTGAGTTGGCTTGCTATTTTATAGATGACTCACAGTTCGTGATCACATTTCCCTAGCCAATACCCATGCGTTTCTCTTACATGATTACAGCCTTTCATTCAATGGCTTTCAGAGACTTCTAAAAATCATCAAAACCTTTTTGCATTTAATTTAAAATCTATGATTGACTGACGTCTAGGTCTTGTTCACACCTAGGGCACACTTCTTATTGATTGATTGGTTGCTCTCATTTGACAAAGGTATTGGGGAATAATATTTTTGTCATTTATGTTAAGTGGAATGGGATGATTTGATTAATTAACTCAATCAATCTTCATCTTTACATAAATATTAAGTGTTATACTTCATATTTGCATTATTGGAATGAAAAGATTGCTGTCTCAGGGTGGGAAGATCCTCAGGTTTTAGGGTCTTTGACTAGAAAGGAACTTGGGCTCTTTAATTTCTCTTATTTTCTGGGAGAGGAAAGGTTCTGGGGAATCGTGTGTGGGGTCAAAGGCAGAGAAACAGTAAGAGGTGATATTGTGGTAGGGTGAAACAGCAACAGCCTTAAAGTATAGGAATCTGAATTTAAGCCTTGGCCATAACATGTACTTGTTTTATGACTCATCTAACTGTGTCTCAATGTCCTTATCTATTGATGGGACTTTTTCTTCTATCTTCCAAATCTGAGGCTATGTCTGAGCAGAGCTAAGCCACTAGATCTTGAGCTCCTGGGACCATGTGTTAGTCTGTTAACAAATCCTAACCTGTCTTCTCTTTCTCTGAGACCTGTAAGAACATAAGCTTGTTTCAATTAGAAATCACTTCAAATTGTCCCACTTGTATCCTCTTGGCTCATCCTGGATGTTCTTGGATGGCCAATAGGTTAAGAAACATATAGTGTCAGAAATGAAAGAATGTAATCATAGATTTAGGGTGGAGAAGGACATCAGAAGTCATTTAGGCAACCTCCTCTTTTCAACTGAGACTCAAAATGATTAGGTGACTTGCTTAAGTTTATAAGATGTTAGAAGTTGTATTTGAACTCTGGTACTCTGATAACATATTCAGAACAATTTCTACATCTAGTCTAGCTCTTTCATTTCACAAAGGTTCAGAGTTCTTTTTCTTTGGTGTCGCACAGGCAAGAAAGAATAAAGCTTGGACTTTTCCAGTATATTGATCAATTAAGGCACAGCCCAAATGAATCCAGGAACCACTGAAATAATAGTCCTACCCACTCAGGAGACTGAAACAAACTTCCTGTATCTCTGGCCCATTATGGGTAGCTGAGCTGGTAGGAGATAATGCAGATGTGCCTGAATCACTGTTTCCTCATTTCAGTAGAATGTTTCCTTAAAGGGTTAACACAGAGTCATAGAAACACAGCTGATGATCACTTCTTACCAGGCTGCTCTTTTTTTTTCTTCACAGTTCTGTAATCTTTCTCCTGAGATTGTTAATGAACACCAGAGATAAACATACCACGATTCAGCTCAAAATTGGGCTTTCTAGTTCCACTGGTTCATTTTCCTCCCAGATTCATGAATTCGAGAAAAGTTCATCAAATCTCTGCCTGAGCTGGCTGAGGGGAAACAAATTTATGAATCCAATAAGAAATGAGCAGGAACGATTCCACCAGAGTGATGGATATTCCCCAACAAGGGCCCACCTGTGAAGCAGGAGGTGGGAAGGAATTTGGAGGAAGGAAATGAGATGTTTCAGATTCAATGTAGATCACAAAAGCCCAGCCTGAGATTGCAGTTGCCTCCTGTCATCATTGGCAGATTTAGTACCTGGAGGATTATCACGCCAACACTTGACACAGTACTGGGACCATGGCACCTCCTTCATTCAAGAACTTTCCCAGACTCCCATTGCCTCCTAAGAAAAAGCAAAATCCAGTGACTAGCATTCAGATGAGTCTTCCTCAATCTGGTACAAGCATTACTGGCCAGTTTTTTTTTCTTACCTCGTAATCATGAACATGGATTTTGGCTTTCTATAAAGGAAAAATAATCACAGGAACAAATATCCAGAATTGGAAAGAACCTTGGAGGTCCTCATCTGTCTATCTATCTATTTATCTATCTGTCTGTCTATCCATCCACACACATACATGCATATATACATACATACATGTATATATTATCATATGTATCTATATCTATATCTTATATAACCCTTTCATTTTACATAAGAGAACGCTAAGGCACTAGGAGGTAAAAGGATTTGCCCCAGGTCACACAGGTATACAGTATCAGAAGTGGTATTTGAATCCTGGTTCTTTGACTTCAAAGGTGGTTTTCTTTTCATCTGAGTCCTCGATCCTCCCCTTTCTGGATTATCCTCCATCCCCTTTTCTCATGCTCTCCCTTCTCGATCTCTGTGATAATACCCACATTATCCTTCATTCCTCAAATAAGTCACCCCACCTCCCTACAAAGATAGAAGAACATCTGTTCAAATCCTTCCCTTGCTTAAAGACCCAACTTGGATGTCAAGTTCATCCTCCCACTAACGAATGAATAAACTAGATCAGAGGAGTCAAACACAGTCCTGAGTATAGCTTGAACCAAAATAAAATAAGATTGGGAAATATTTAATAAAATAAACAAAAAACACAATAAGACAGATAAAACTAAGTTAATATGCAGCCTGCAGAGATCTTTACTTATGCTTTAGTGACCCCCATTTCTATTTGAGTCTGACTCAGTTGCTTTTTAGACTTCTAGACTTTAACCTCAATTCAATCCTCTGAATAGCATGGCTATCTCCACTCTCCCCGTCCAATTCCCCCCAACCCCACTTAAGCATCCAATTGAAAGAGCCTGTGTTTTATCTATTGGGTATCCTCAATATCCCTTCCAGAAATTGGACAATCTCTTTACAGATATTTGCTGAAATGAGATGAGTTCCATTCCAGCCACCTGCCCATCTAGGACCTGAATATGGGAGAAATATTTTGAAATAGTGACCCAACTCTCTGACCAAGCACTGTGAGTGTAGATCAATCTATTAGTGACCTAGGGCTTCTGAACATCACACAATGTGCAAATGAGTACTGAGAATTGCTGACGTTACAGGCTACCTCGACCAATCAACTTCTGGAAAGTTGACTATAGAAGAGCCACCTGGGACTGATCTCCACATTCCTAGTGGAGAAGGATTGGAATTCTTACTCTGTGGTTGCCATACTTGTGGTCTGACATTTCTCTAAGAACCTTCTCATTCCAACACTCCAGAAGATCTAACATGGTAGTTAACTTTGGATTCTGGGGAGAAGCTAAAACAAACACAAACACATATTCAGAGGATGGAATGAGGGATTGACAAGGATAAATATCCTCCCTCCACCAGAAAACAAAAACAAAATACTAGACCTCATCAAGGAGTATGGAGAAAAACATAGTGGGTGTGTGGAGTTGAAATCTGGGATCAAATTCTTGTACTACCATTTATGGGCCCTGAAACCTTGGGCAAAATATTTTACTGCTCCAAGCCTCAGTTTCCTCCTTTGCAAAATGAGGATGCTAATTCTTCCTCTACTTTAGCTCTCACAGTTGTTTTGAGGAAAACAATTGGTAAATCATACGAAGCCATGAAAGATAATGTGGTACAGTAGATAGAGCACTGGATCTGGGGTCAGTAAGAGGAGTTCCATATTCAATCTGAGACACTCCTCTAGGCTAGTTACTTAAGCTCTATTTGCCTCAGTTTCTGTATTTGTAAAGTGAAGATTATATTAGCGCCTACCTTCCAGGGTTGTTTTGAGGATCAAACGAGATATTCATAAAATATTTTAGCACAGTGCCTGGTATATAGTAGGTGCTATATAAATGCTAGCTATTGCTATCAACATTATTTATTATTAACCTAAGTCTGCCTCTGGTTCCTCATCTGCAAAATGGAAATGCCAATAACATCTATCTACTAGGATCGTTATTGAGGAGAAAATGAACTATTTGTAAAGGGTTTTGCAACCTTTAAAACACCATATGATTGCCAGCTACATTATCAACATTAATATTAATGATTATATTAATAATTATGTAATCATTAATATTAGTGACCCAGGACCTAGGATGACCTGAATTTAAGTTTTGCTTCTGGTTGTATGACCTTGGACAAGTAATTGAACACTTCAGTACTCTGGGGAAGGGGCCGACCTGGATTGCGAGAAGGAGTTTTCTTACCTGAGGGTTTCCCATATCAACAAGATCATAGGTCCGGTTCCTATCCCTTGGGGAGCCGTAGATGTGTTGGTTATTATGGTGAATGGAGGCACAATGGGTGAAGAAGGAAGTGGTTGTGAACACAGATGGTTGGGAGATTAGAGTTGGAAATGGAATTAGGGTTATTAGATATTTGAGGGGAAAATGGATGGGACCCTGAAACTTATGCTGCTTTGACCTGTGTTATGGTGGATGATTGGGCCAGTGAGAAGGAGGAATAAGAGGGATCTTGATGAAGAAGAGATCTTGGACTCTGCTAATGTAGAACAACCATCTTTAGACTGGACCCAGCAGAATTACCTGAGACTGGTCAAAGGGTATGGCTCCACCACTGACCATAGACGCAGATGGTTTCTCACTCACACATTAAAGTGGCAAAATGCCTGACTTGACAATCAGGAAGACAGGGTTTTACAGTTGATCCATCTGAGATTGTAAATTATTGTATATATTCTGGGCCTCAGGTTCTCCAGTTGCAAAATAGCCCTTATGGATCTGATACTACAAGTTCAGAATCATATGGTCTCACTGTTTTGTGATGCTTACTGGGAACCATCAGGTCATATATAATGGCAGAGGTACTGGTCATTCATGTTTCAGGTGAGGAGGTGGCCTCCCCTCCAGGGACCAGGACCTTCCCCATATGGTTAAAGTCCTTGAAACTCAGGTATCTGGAGGTCCTACAGTGGAGATGGGAGAGGGGAGGTGTTTGGAAGGTCATTCTGATGCTAAGGTGGCCTTGGCTGCTTGGAAAGTCACGAGTCCCCTCTCTCAGACCTGCCTCCCTATTATCTATAATAAAGTCCAAATTTCTTATTGCACTAAAGACCTTCCACAATCTGAATTGAACTACCTTTCCAATGTTATCATCTGATGCTACTCTAGCCAAGCTGGACTTTTTAGAGAACTGACTCAACATCTACTACCATGCTCCGTGCTCTCTTGCCTCTGTGCAAAATGTGTTTAGTTAGGGATTAGAGCTAGAAATGGAATTAGGGTTATCAGGTATTTGAGTGGAAAGAGGGTAGGAGTCTGGTTCTGTTTGCTACCTCTGCCTTTGGCATGGTGGGTGTTGGTTTGTCCAGCGAGGAGAAGGAAGAGGAGGGATTTTGATAAAGAGGAGAGCCCATGAAATGTTCCCTTCCCTTAGAATGTCTTTACATCCTATATTCCCCATCTCTGCCTATCCTGATCTTTCCTGGCCCCTTTCAAAAGCCACATCCTCTCCAAAGCTTTCCTTAGTCCTCCTTTATATACTCTTATAGGACCTTGTCCTCCTTTTTCCATAATTTATTTCTTGGCCTTTTATTCCAGTTTTGTCTTCATTTATAGTTGTCTGTGCATGTGTCTTATTGTCCCTACTAACCTACTGAGTTACTGGAAGGTAGGTGCTATAGCACACTCAACTTTAAGTAGTTAGTTTGTATGTGGCGCTTTAAGGTTCACAAAGCACTATATAAATAATACTTCATTTTATCCTCACAACACTGAATGGTAAATGCTATAATTATCTCCATTGTACAGATGGGGAAACAGAGGCATACAGGGATTAGATGACTTACCCTATGTTACATAGGTAGATTGGAACTGAAGGAAGGATTTGAACTCAGGTCTTCCAGACTTGAGATGCACAACCCTAACCATTTTGCCATCCAGCTGCCACCTGTATTCAACACAAGTGTAGCATAAAGTAGGTGATCAATAAACACTTAGGGAATGAATTAAATGAAGGAAAGATCTGCCACTCGGACCAAAAGTGACTTCTATGATTTGCTTTCCCTACTCAGAAGAAAGAAACATCCTATTAGTGAGCTCTATAGGAAGGAAGACCCTGACTCCAGGCTCAAGGGCATGAGACAGTGTCCTACAGAATCATAGAATGTAACAAGAACTTAGCCCTTAGAAGATAAGCATGACAGGACTAGATCTTAGCACATAATCTGTCCTGTTTGTGATGGGAAGAAGAGTGAGAGGGCTTGGAGAAACAGAACATAGAACATCAGGACAGAGAGTGAGAGCCAGGAAGCCTCTTACAACATAGGAAAGAATGTCACAGTTGGAAGTACCCTTAGAACATAGATTATTAAAGATAGAAAGGCTTCTTACCATTGACCACAGAATGTCAGAGGTAGGAGGGACCTCAGAACATAGAACTTAGAACATAGACTATCAAAACTAGGAGGTACCGTAGGTGACAGAATATTAGCAGTTGGAGGGACCTCAGAACATAGACTGTCAGAGCTGGAAGGGACATTAGAATAGAAAAGATGGAATTTCAAAGCTGGAGCAGATCAAAAGACACTGAACGCTAGCTAGACAAGGGACCTCAGCACCTAGAACATAGCAGGAAAAAGCTAGGAGGGCATTAACTGGCAGAATGTAGGTGTTATTGTTCTGTGTTCTTCACCTTTGCCTCTCAGAATCTCCAAGGCACAGCTCAAGCATCACCATTTCCATGAGATTAGTTTTTTTTTTCTAATTCTCGTATCAGCTAGTTCCTCCCCTCAGAAATTACGTGTATTTCTTTTGCAGAGATTAAGTTATTTACATGTAGTATCCCACTAAAGAATACAAACCCTTTGACTATTTCCCTTTCCTTGCCTTTCCTTTCCTTGACTTGCCTTGCCTTGCCTTGCCTTGCCTTGCATCCCTTCCCTTTCCCTTTCCCTTCCTTTTTTCTTTATATTTCTACCACCTAGCATGGTGCCTGGCACTGAATAAATCCTTATTGGTTGAATGATTGTTTCAACGAAAAGATCAGAGCTTGGAGGGACCTTGGGACATAGATTGTGAAAGGTAGAAGGGCCCTCATGACATAGGATATTGTTTGTTGGAGTTTGGAGGGGTTATAAAGCATACAACACAGAATGTGAAGGTGGTGGGAGAGTGGTTGGAGGGCTTTCAAACTGAACCTGGAATGTCAGAGCAGGGAAGGATCTTAGTGATGGAATAGCCCAACTGCCAGGAAGCCAATTGTCTCCTAGACACCTGGTCTCCTAAAGCTGGAGCATGGGGAAGGTCACCTGGTAATTAACTTTCTGACACAATTCACTGGAATGAGAAGGGTATTCTTCAATTGTTTTGTGGTGCAGAACAAATGGTTCATTAATCAGAAATACATCAGCTCCAGTTCTAACACTAATAAAATCAGAGAAAGTAATGAGCTGGCATCATCAGGGACATGGAGAATCCACACGCTCATTCTTCAAATGGACCCTCCAAGCTTGAACATGAAGGATGGGCAGGAATCAGTGAGATATGGAGCAAGAAAGGCTGATAGATGGAGAAGAAGTATGGGAGTGGGAGCTTGGGGGTCCCAGCATCTAGAGTCATTTTCTTTCAGGAATTCCACAGTCTTTGAGAAGTTTGGGGAGAAAAGCAAAGGAACTGAATTAGGAAGGTGCTGGTCTTGGGGTGAAGGAGAGAAACGGAAGGCATGAGGCTGCTTCTCTGGGAGCAAAAGAGACTCAGTCAATGTCAGATCTGAAAGGTGTCAGGTCCAACACCCTCACTTCATCTATGAGGGAACTGAAGTCTAAAGAGATCAGAGTGCTTTCCTTCTACCTCTTCACAGAGGAGAGATCCTTAACCTAGAGTCTATAGGCCTTCAAGGGGTTCATCAATAGACTTCAAGATGTCCATGAATTTGGATGGGAAAAAAAGACATCTTTGCTTTCACTAGCTTCCGGCAGAAATTTAGCATTTCCTTCAATTAAAGATTTTGAGAAGGAGTTCATGGGCTTCTCCTTGACTACATGGAAGGGTCCATATATGGATTATATTTAGCAATATTTACCATATTAGAAATTAATTCATCTTGGTCCTTCTGTAAAAGCAATTTTGGCTCTGCCAATCTCCTGAATGGTTGGGACCAACCACTTCTCCAGGCCATGGAATAGAAATGATTACTACAAGGAAGTGGTGATTGAATCTGGGAACCTATTGACAGATCAGGACAGAAGAGGGGTGGGGGCAGGGAGAGATAGAGACAGAAAAGAGTGAGATGCAAATAAAGAGGAGAGAGTGAGAGACAACACAGAGAATGAATGAAAAAGCTTTTACTTAGTGCTTAATATATGTCAGGCCATGTGCTGGGCACTGAGGCTAGAGATACAAAAACAAAATGTCCCCAACATCAAGGGTACCACAATTTAATGAGGCAGACAGAGTAGAGAGGGGAGGGATCCAGGCATGGATGTTTTAGTCTAAGAAGTCAGAGGGAGGGCCAGCCAAACAGAGGGTAGGTAGTTAATGAATTGACTCACTGTTTGTAGGGATGCTAGCGTTAGTTTGATTGCTGTTCGTAGAGGAAGAAGAAGGAAAGGGTGGGGTGAGTGCACATAAGGGTTTGGAAGGAAGATAGAGAGTAGCATGGTCTGACCAGAGACAGTGAAAAGTGGGGTTGTGTGGGGGGGGGGAGGAGATGAGAGAAAAACACACACAGGAGAGAGACAGAGACAAAGGGACAGAGAAAAACAGATGAGGGGAGAGACAGATGGAGGGGAGCAACAGACAGAGGGGAGGAGAGACAGAGAGAGAGAGACAGAAATAGAGAGACAGAGACAGAGGCATGGAGAGACAGACACAGAGAGAAAAAGAGGGTGAGGGAAGCAGAAGGAGGAAAGAAAGGAGGGAGGAAGGGAGAGAGAGAGAAAGAGAGAGAGAGGACGCAGAGAGACAGAGAGTGAGAGAGAGAGAGAGAGAGAGAGAGAGAGAGAGAGAGAGAGAGACTGAGTTCTTACAACCCATCTAAATTTAGATCTTATGCTTTACCCAGCTCTTGAGTACCCCTAATTCCCAATTAGCCTATTAAATTGCCTGATATGTTGTAATTGAGTGCCCCCCATTATTGTACCCTGGGGGGCTAATATGTGGGGAAGATGTTTGCATATTATATGTCTATGCTAATTGAGAAACTAGAGATGATTAAACCTTTCAGGCATAGTGGTTGAGCCTGCGGTCATGGCCAAGTGACCTGGCTACTTGACCTCACACAGATAATAAAGAAAAGCACACCCAGGGAGGTCAAGAACAGACTTTAGAGACAGTTACAACTAGGACAAATGTCTATTAGAGGGAGTAGAGATGCCAGTTCAGGGCTGCAATAGATATTATTGTATATTCCGTTATTTCCTTTTGTTAAACTCCATCAAAGGGCCTCCAATCTCTGGTTCGCAGTCTCCATGATGATAAATTATCCTCCTTTGCCAAAAGAGAAAACAGAACCTTTGAGGGTGATGCTTATGACTTACCCAAGGTCTCCCAGCCAGCAACTATCATAGTCAGAACGTGAACCCTGATCAATGCTCTTTTCTCCACTAGCAGTTAAGTGAGTATAGCACTAGATATGGGATCTGGCCTCAGATACCTACTCTGGGCATGTTATTTAACCTCTATCTGCCTCAGTTTCCTCCACTGGTAATACTGTCAGCTACCTCTCAGGGTTATTATGAAGATCAGAACTGAGTAAAACACTTAGTGTAGTGCCTGGTCCATAGTAGGTACATTATAAATATTTATTCCCTCCTACTCTTCCCTCCCAGTTATAACTAGACAGCCCCAGGATA
>JAQQSK010016621.1:0-10375 GCA_028658325.1 Potorous gilbertii | reverse complement strand
AATGAGATATTTCACATTCTCTTCCATTTTGTCATTCTTTTGGTTTTGTTTTGTGATTTCTTGGTTTCTCAGAAAGTCATTGGCCTCCATCTGTTCCATTCTAATTTTGAGAGAACTATTTTCTTCAGTGAGCTTTTGCACCTCTTTTTCCATTTGGCTAATTCTGCTTTTGAAAGCATTGTTCTCCTCATTGGCTTTTTGAACCTCCTTTGCCAATTGAGTTAGTCTATTTTTCAAGGTGTTATTTTCTTCAGCATTTTTTTGGGTCTCCTTAAGCAAGGTGTTGACCTGCTTTTCATGCTTTTCTTGCATCTCTCTCATTTCTCTTCCCAGTTTTTCCTCCACCTGTCTAACTTGATTTTCAAAATTCTTTTTGAGCTCTTCCATGGCCTGAGCCCATTAAATATTTATTTTGGATGTTTGGGATACAGAACCCTTGACTTCTGTGTCTTTCCGTGATGGTAAGCATTGTTCTTCCTCATTGGAAAGGAAGGGAGGGGATATCTGGTCACCAAGAAAGTAACCTTCTATGGTCTTATTTTTTTTCCCCTTTTCTGGGCATTTTCCCAGCCATTTACTTGACTTTTGAGATTCCTTCCCACACCCACCTCACCTCCAGATCCACCCAGCTAGTGCTTTGGGTCTGAGATTCAAATGCTACTCCCTAGCCTCAGGGCTTTCAACAAGGGCAGAGCTGCTCTTCAGTTTAAGAATAAATTCAGGTGCTCAGGTGGGGGCAGGGCTGCTATTCAGTGTGAGATTAACTTCAACTGTTCGGATTGGGATAGGGTCACTCCATGGGGCTCAGTTCCCTCAGGGGGTTTATGTGGAGACCTTCAATAATGGATCCAAGCTCCTGCCTGCTTTAGGAGCCCTTGTCTTCTGCTGCCTCCCAAGCTGGCCTGAGTTATTGAGACACCCTGCTCCCCTCTTGGCCAGCCAAAAAGGCTCTGTCACTGACCTTTGCGCCTGTGGCTGGAGGGAACTGTGTGACTGCTGGAGATTCTGTCCCTGAAGCCTGCTTGGATCTGCTCCTCTCAGTGCCATGTGGCCAAGGCAGAGCTGTGCTCTGCTCTGGGTCCAGTGCATGACGGACCTTTGGTGTTGGTTTTTCAGGTCTCTCTGGAACAGACATCTCCTCCATTCTGTTGTTGTGTGGCTTCAGCTGCTCCAGAATTTGTTGGGATTTCTTTTTTACAGGTATTTTATGAACTCTGTGTTAGGGGCTAGCAAATGTATGTCTTTCTACTCTGCCATCTTGGCTCCTCCCCTAGATGATTTTTTATGAAAGATTAATGGATAGATATGGAGTTGCTATAGATGTAATTAGGTTTCAATTTGCAACATTGATAGGAGTAACTTGCTTGGATGAAGTAAGAAGCCCATTGAAGCAAATCAATTAGGATGTAAATGTCAAGGAGAAATTAATATAAGATGTTATAACCAATTTGAGACGTGAGTGACTGTTTCCAATTAAAGAATGGGAAGAAGGATCAGGAAAGGTTTCTGGAGGAGGAAGCAGTCTTTGAAGAATAAGGAGGCCTACAAGAGGTAGAGAAGTGGTAGGATGTCCATTCTAGGTATGGTAAATACTCATTCCAGTCAGGGGGATGATATGAGCAAAGTCACAGAAATAGGCAAGAGAGGGGCAGAAATAGAATGTGGCAGGTTTCATCTCCTGTGGTACTTTTTGTAAGATTTTCTTATGATATGTTAAGATGTTACCAATGATGATTTAATATTTCTTATCCTTTCCCTTTTCTCTTCCCTCTTCTTCTTCTTTGTCTTTTTCTCCTTTTCCTCCTCTTCCTCCTCCTTCTTGTTCTTCTTCTCCTCTTCCTCCTCCTCCTTCTTCTTCTTCTTCTTCCTCTCCTCTTCCTCCTCCTCCTCCTTCTTCTTTTTCTTCTTCTTCTTCCTCTCTTCTTCCTCCTCCTCCTCCTCCCTCTCTCTATGCCTCTTTCTCCTTCCAACCCTACCCCTCACCTGCAAAAAAAGGCTTATATGTTAAACAGAATGTTTTAGAAGAAAGCATTGATTTTAGAGTCAGAGGATCCAAGTTCACATTTCACTTACATTACTATTTATATCTCTATGGACTATGTTGACTATTTATACAGATATTGACTATTTAAATAGCCTTGATCAAGTTACCATACCTCCCTGAGTCTTGTTTTCTCATTTATAAAATTGGCAGACAGCAGTACACTTGGCCTCTGAAGTACCTTCTAGCTTTGGGTCTATGTTCTTTACTACTCCAGTTTTCCAAACATTTTATTTTGGGAGAATACTCGATATGCAAAGCAAGAGAAGGTCCAGAAATGTGTGCACACATGCAAAGACAACATCTAAGGCATGCACCAGGCAGTTTATTGGCACAAACTTTTACCCATGGTACAGCATTTTATATTGGACACTATCATTGGGAAGCAAAAAAATCTGCAGCCATTTAAAATGTGTAAATAGGATTATTGAAGAAATTCCATTCGCCCTAGATTTTCACCCTCCACAGGGTGTACAAGCTATACAAAGAACAGTGATTCAAAACACATTGTAAATGGCACCAAGACTATGTTGCTGACTATTCAGGGTCTATGTGTCCGACAACTTGTTAACAGACAGAAGGGCAATGCACTGAGGGATAAGGCTTGCTGGTGAAAAAATACACAAGTAAAGTATATGCAAGATGCATGTCTGGGAGTGAAATTTTAATGTTGGGAAGTATGAAGCAAGTGGACTCTGCCAGATAAATGACAGCTGCTTGACTCAGAGGATGAACTGACTTGGAACAACTTGGCTCTTTTCCTGGCTTTGGATATCCACCTTTTTGAGGGATATTCCTTCTGACTTCTGAGAGGCTGTACTCAATCTCTAAAGCCTCAAGTTCTTTGATTCTCTTTGGAGGTGACCAAGAAATGGGAAGAGCCCCTTACTCTAAAAGTTACTCTTATACCAGTCCTATGCCATCTCCCATCCTTCCATCTGTACAAAGATTTGAATTTTTTAGAGTCTGTTTTCTTGAAATTGCTGAATTAAATAAGAGAAATATGATTATTTAACATCACCATTTGTTTAGTACAAAACCACCTAAATAATAGTTGACATTTCTATAGTATTTAAGATATTTATGGTAGGTGCCTTGGGGTGTCCCAAAAATTTAGAGTAGTTTTAAGCTGTTAAAGCTTAAACTCCACTGAGACTTTTGGGATAGCTAGTATATGTTATCTCAATTGAACCTTACAATAACCATGTAAGGTAAATACACCAGGTTTTTATCATCTCCAATTTAAATAACAGGGAAATAAGATAAGAGACTTGATCAGGGGTAGAGAACCTGTGGCCTTGAGGTCATATGTGGCCTTCTGGGTCCTTGGGTGTAGCCTTTTGACTGAGTCCAAGTTTTACAAAACAAATCCTTTTATGAAGGCTATTGCTCTGTGAGGTTTGGATTTAGTCAAAGGGCCACACCTGATGATTTCTGAGCTCCTTTCCAGGTCTGGGTCTATAGGTGCTGTAGCTTGCCTATAGTCACAATTTGTTTTAGAAGTAGAATCTGAATCAAGGTCTCATCTGACTCCAAGCTCCAAACTTCTTACCGCCAGGCATCTATTTAAAAACAAACAAGCAAAACACTTGTAAGACAATCAAAGTCTACCTGAGAACTGTTGGATTCTGTAAATCCAGTTGTGGTTATACTTTCTGGGGTAGGTGGGATGAAATCTGTTATAGTGAGTCCATAATACTGACTTTTGAAAATTAGAAAATTAGAACCTACCTGTTTAGAATGTCATCTGGAAGTTCTCATTGGATTTTCAAGCTTCAGTGCTCACTTGTAATATTCCTACAACAGCAGACTCACCAAGAGCATATATTAGAATGGATTTAATCAAAAGGCAGATGTTGCTTGTGATGGGGTAGGGGTGAGTGGGATGGAGTGTTGTCCTCATTTTCACCCTCATATTTCCTCTTATTGAGTTAGCCATCATTGATTCCCATTTTGAAATGGTTCCTTGAAAAGATCTCAAAGCTTTTTTCCTTGTATAGGCTGTACCTTTTCAAAGGATTATAGCATTGCAAGTAGAGGGGACCTCAGAAATCAGTCCATCCCTGAAATCTGCAGATAAGTAAACTGAGGTCCACAGAAGTTGAATAACTTGCCATAGTTCATTGGAGTAAGGTGTAGAAGTAGGATTTGAATCTAGGTCCTTTGATTCTAAATCTATCACTGTTTCCACCACATAATTCTTGCTCTGTAGAAGAAGAAAAAAAGGCAACTATTTAAGAGTTATTAAAGCCAAGGAAGGTAATTTACTATTTTTAAAATGTTTTCAAATTTAAATTTTTTCCCCACCCTCCTACTTCCCTCCCCAAAGATGGTGTGCAATCTGATATAGACTCTACATATACATCCTATTAAACATATTTTCATATTAGTCATGTTGTATAGAAGAACTATAACAAATGGAAGAAACCATGAGAAAGAAAAGATAAAACAAAAAAAAATGAAACAAAAAAGAAAATAGTTTTCTTCGCTCTGAATGCAGACTCCATAGTTCTTTCTCTGGATGTGGATGGAATTTTCCATCATGAGTCCTTTGGAGTTTTTTCAGTTCTTTGCATTGATGAGAAGGGCTACATCTATCAAAATCAGTCATTATAGACTGTGGCTATTACTGTGTGCAATATTCTCCTGGTTCTGCTCACTTCACTCAGAATTAGTTCATAGAAATCCTTCCAGGTTTTCCTGAAACCACCCTGCTCATCATTTCTTTAGCACAATTATATTCCATTACATTAATATACCACAACTTGTTCAGTCATTCTCCAACTGATGAGCATCCCCTCAATTTTCATTTTTTGGCCACCACAAAGAGAGCTGCTATAAATATTTTTGTACATGTGGGGCCTTTTCCCAATTTTATGATCCCTTTAGGATACTGTCTTAGAAGGGGTATTACTGGGTCAAAGGGTATACACATTTTTATAGCCCTTTGAACATAGTTCCAGGCAATTTGCTTTTTAAAATGTTAATTTGTCACTGATTGAAAGAGCTTTGTAATGACCTCTTGTACTTCACCATACATCACCATCAAAGACATTAAATTTCTATCTATCTACAAATCAATGTTCTGGGTACTATAAAAATAAGAGGAAATTTCTCAGACCTCAAAAATTTAGAATCTAAATGAGAAGGAAGTGAACCAATGTTGATGTCTTAGTCAAGAAGCACGAAAGGAGATATTAGAACACTGGAAACATCCTCAAACCAACTTTGCAATTTGTGGTGTTAAAATAGCATTAGGAGTAATTAAGAAAATTTTAGCCAATCAAGAGGGAGGTTAAGGAAATAAAATTCCAAAATTGGAAAGCACCTCAGGGGTCATCTAGGACAACCCATGAGATATAGGGTCTTGGGCTCATTGGACCCTTCCAGAGAGGACTTTGTGAGCACTCTGGTGAGGGAGCACATAGAGGAGGTAGCACTATGAATAGTTACTTTGTTGGTGTGTGTGTGTGTGTGTGTGTGTGTGTGTGTGAGTGTGTGTGTGTGTGAGTGTGTGAGTAATGTTATTGCTTGAGAGGGAGAATGGGAGAAAGGTTACCCCTTCACTAGCACTAGATTCCTGTTGGTGGAAGAATCCCTAAAGGAGACCCACTTCCCCACAAATATGCCTGTGGTGCAATGGATAGAGCATCAGTGCAGGAGTCAGGAGGACCTGAATTAAAATCTCACCTCAGATACTTGATGCTCACTAGCTGTGTGACCTTGGGCAAGTCATTTTACCCCAATTGCCTCATCCTGGGTCATCTCCAGTCATCCTGATGAATATCTGGTCACTGGATTTAGATGACTCTGGAGGAGAAGTGAGGCTGGTGACCTGCACAGCCCTCCCTCACTCAAAAAACCCAAAAAAACAAAATCAACTGCAAATCATGTCATTATTTCTCTGATGGCATGGTCTTCTTCAGCAATGAAGGATGAACACACACACACACACACACACACACACACACACACACACACACACCTGTGTCTTCACATGGATTCATGCTCCCCTCATCTCACCTTAATGTTCTGAACACAGGTATGTCTCAATTTTCCTGCTTTTAAAATTTACCCTGGGGAAAAGATTCAATTGTCCCACCCTAGTTGTAGTTTTGTGAAAGATTAATTGGCATTATTTTTATCAGGAAATTGAGGGCACTATCTTATGATTATTAATTATGTAAAGATCTTTTTTTGTATAGTTCTTCTGTGTATTCCTAATCTCTTCTGTTTCTGTTGAGTCTCTACCATTTTTGTTTTTTCTCATGCCCATTTTTGCATGAAACTTTCCTGGAGCACTCTAATTTTCTTAAAGAGGTTTCTTGTCTTTTCCACTCTATTGTTTTCTGATATTTCTTTCTGTTGTTCCTTTAAGAAAACCTTATCTCTCCTTGTCATTCTTTGGAATTCTGCATTCAATTGGGTATAGCTTTTCCTTCTCTTTTCCCTTTTGCTTTCCTTCTTTCCTCATCTCTTTATAAAGTCTCATCAGACATGCATTTTGCTTTCTTCCTCTTCTTTTTCTTTGGAATGTTTTTTGTTGCTGCCTCATGTTACAGCATTTCAAACTTCTGTGCGTAGTGCTTCAGGTACCCTATCTACCAGATATATTTCTTTAAATCTCTTCATTACTTCTACTCCATATTCATAAGGGATGTTATTTAGGTTCTGTATGTGTGCTTTTATGGTTTTCCCTACTTTCTTCAGCTGAATTCTGAATTTTACAATAAAGAAATCATGATCTGAGTCAGAGTTAGTACTGACTGTATGTAGCACCTCTGCCTTTGGCTACAAAATTTATAATTAATCTGATTTTGATATTGATGATCTGGTCATATCCATGTGTAGTTTTTGTAGCCTTTGGGCTGTTGAAAAAGAGTGTTTGCTGTGACCAATGAGTTATCTTGACGAAGCTATTAGTTTCTACTCTGCTTCATTTTGTAGTCCAAGGCCAAACTTGCCTATTATTCCAATTATCTTTTGATTTCCTTCTTTAACATTTCAATCCCCTATTGTGAATGTGACATCACTTTTTTGTGTTACTTCTAGAAAATCTAAGTCCTCATAGAACTGATTAATTTTGGCCTCTTTGGCATCAGTGGTTGGAGTATAGACTGTTATGTTGGATTTGACCAGATACCATTCTGTCACTTTTGAGATTCTACCCCAGTACTGCTTTTCTTACTCTTTTATTGGCTATAAAGGCTACTCCATTTTTTTAAGAGATTCTTGCCCACAGTAGTATGTGTAGTGATCACCTGAATCAATGTTTTTTATCTCCTGCTTGACCACATTCAGCTTATCTTGGTTCATAGATCAAATGGTTTTTATGAGATATTGATCTTTGCAGCATCAGACTTTCATCACCAGACATCCCTGCAACTGACACTCCTTTCAGCTTTGAGCCAGATGCTTCATTATACTAGAGCTACGTGGAGTTGCTTTCCACTCTTTCCCAGTAGCATGTTGAACACTTTCCAACCTAAGAGGTTCATCCTCAGATGTCATATTTTTATCATTTTAATACTATCTTTGAGGTTTTCTTTACAAAGATATTGGAGTGTTTCACCACTAGTGGATTAACTTTTGTGAGAACTCCCTAGTATGACCTGTCCATCTTGGGTAAGCCAGCACAGTATAGCTCATAGGTTCATTAGGCTATGAAGCCCCTCTGCCATGACAAGGCAGTGATCTAGGTCGGGCCAAAAATTAATCATAAAAAAACAATTCTAGGGTAATGATTTGTCACTGAACTCTGCTGAATAGAAGGTGATGATCATGGCAGTGAAGTAATTTGAAAAAGCTAGTGACGATCCAAGCAGAGGCACTGGAATACTAAGCAATATCTGATTGCTATATACCATAGAAAGCTTCAATACCACAATTCCCAGTTTAAGGCAACAACAAACAATAAAAAAATGTTGAAAGGAATCTGGAAAGCCAAAGCTTATTAGAAAGGATAGACTCCCTTAGCCAACACTTGAAAGCAAAAGTCAAAAGGTTAAGGATAGAAGGAAATAGAGCAGTAAAAGAAAGAAAATTCCACAAAACAAAGCAATTCATTTTCAGTCATAAAATTTATTAATCGTCTTAAGAAGTAAAGAAATCAGAGGTGAAGAAGGAAGATGTGGACAATTTCTGATTGTCTTGTATTAGGTCCATGCAATGCTTATGGCGTAGCCCACCAAAGGATCTCAGGGGGTCAGTGAAAAATATAGAGGATGCAAAAGAAGTTAAAGATGTAATGAGTGCTTTGTGCCCCATTTTACTCACCTTCCACTAGTTACTATAGTTCTCCTTATGTAAGTCGATGAGTGGATTGCCGTTGTGCACTCTCTTTTGTTGTGTGACTCATGGCAACCAACTATCGTCAGTCTATCTCTAGTCTGAGAAGAGACAGAGTTACATCTTTTCACTGTGTTTTCAGTTGTTGTTGGCATTGAGCAAGGACAAAGTGGATGTAGCCACATGCCAACACAGCTGAGGGCTTCTTCCCCTCCCTCACTGTGCAGCCACCCTCCAAGTTACATGACTATTTGGGGCTCTCTCCAAGGTCAGACACTTAGTTAAGCATTTCTTTTTATGTGAGCAGTTGCTGTGGAGATTTTTTGGTTCTAACATTGAAGTTTATGAGGTGACTTTGTAAAATGGTTGATAACAAGAAATGGAAGACCAAATTAGAACAGAGTGTTTAATCCACAGTGAACAAATACATACTTGTTTACTTACATGAGAGACAAAATATTTTGTCTTTTTTGCCTAGCAGTAATAGCTGATTTGAAGAAATACCATCTTTGTCACGATTTCAAATCAAAATATCCTGACTTAAGTAAATTAGACACCAATGAAAAACAAATTAAAGTGTCCAAATTGCTGAAAAATCTCAGTGGGCAACAATGGTTTTTCAAGAGGGTAAACTCAGAAAATCAAGAAGCTACTAAGATGAATTTTCAGATTTCTAAAGAAATTGCTGCTGCTGGGAAGTCTTTTACTGAAAGTGACTTCCTAAAGAAGTGTTTGCTGATTGTAGTTTCTGGATTATGTTCTGGTTAGCAAAGTAATTTTTTTTTGTCACATTAATATGATATATGTGATTTCATGATAAATAAAAATCTTAAGTAATAAGTGTAATTAATTGATATTAATTGAAATTTCCTTTTTAAAAATATGGTTTGTTTGCAAAATAGTTTAATCGTTAATTATATGTTTACTTGAAAAATGAGCTGCTAAAAAGCTGTTTGTGGTGAGAAGTTTAGCCTATTTTAATTTTGGTCCCTACCTACTGTCAAGTTGGGCAGGTCTGTCTTACATGTTTACGATGAAAGTGCAAATTGCATCAAATGAGAAACAGAAAGCTTGCACATAGTTCATTTAATAAGCAACAGATAAATTACATAAAGGGAGAAGCTCCAGTTCCTTTGCAAAACTGGAAAATTGGTGGGGCTGGAAGTAATTTGTAATTACTGGATTGTGGACTTACCCAGTGGCACATCAATTACTAGCAAAGCACTTTACCAGCTTCTAAGGTGGAAGATTATTCCTAACTTCTTTTTTAAGAATAAATGTTATTGTTTTCTTTTGTTTTTTACATCACTTATTATATTTTAAATTTCCTACAGCAATTTCCCGAGTCGTCCCTTATATGAATGGAACAAAAAAAGAAATTTTTTTTTTAGCAAAACTGCCAATATATCAAAATCTGATGATACATGCCTTGTTCTACACTTATGATTCCTTCCGTACCCCTCCAGAGGAGTGGGAGATGGTATCTTCTCATGTCTCTTTTTTGGGACCAAAGTGGGACATTATAATTTTAGATCATTCAATTTCTGTTGTTCTTTGTAATTCAGATTGTTTTATTCATTGTACATAGCGTTTTCATGATTATTATTTCACTTTGCATCAGTTTACATGTCTCATCATGTTTCTCTGTATTCGTTGATTTTACAACACTAGTTTTTCATTTTTGTGTACCAAAATTTGTTAAACTAGTCTCCAGGAGGAGGAAGGAAGCAATCATCTAAGTACCTACTATGTGCCAGTAACTGTGCTAAATGCTTTACAAATTGTGCTTCATTTGATCCTCACAGCAACCCTGTAAGGTAGGAGCTATTATGACCTTTATTCTATAATTGAAGAAACTGAGGCAGGCAGAAGTGAACTTACTTGTTCAGGGTCATACAGCTTGTAAGTGATTGAGGCTAGATTTGAATTCAGGTTTTCTTGACTCTAGACTCAATGCTCTATTCTCTGTGCTACCTACCTGCCTCTAACAGAAAGCACCATACATTCATCATCAAGAAACAGTCAAAACCCCTTCATATATAGCCA
>JAQQSK010016620.1:0-10375 GCA_028658325.1 Potorous gilbertii | reverse complement strand
ATGATTTCTTCCACTTATGTCAATGTGACTACATAACGTCACTATAGTGAAAATATGCTCAATAGGAAAGTATATGTCGAACCTATACAGAATTGTATGCTGTCATGGGGAGGGAGGGGGGTAGGGGGGGAAGGTGTGGGGGTATAAAATCTTAACTTTAAGGAAGTGATTGTAGAACATTTATAAATAAACCAAAAAAATAAATAAAAAAAAAACTAAAAAAAAAAACAAAAAAAAAAAACTGGGATTTGAATGTTTTGATAGTTAGCCAGTAATTAACCTTTTTGTTGTTTCTGAACAATATACCTTGAATTCCATTTTTTAAGAATTTAAGAAGTTGGACTATGTAATCTCCATAGTTAAGTAAAAAACACCATCTACCATGACATAAAGCTTCAAATTTTCCAAAGGAGGAAAGGGAAGCCACTGAATTAATTTCCTTATCTATAGCAAACAGTATTTATAAAAGTTAAATTTTGATTGCTTCAAAGCATCATGATTGACAAAACAACCTTAAGTATTGCAAAGTTTAAACACAAGTACAGCTGTTGTATGGGGATGTGCAAGGAATTTCTTGTAACAGAGAAGGGCCACTCATCAACTCAAGGGAATGTAAGGATAAGCCATCTAAATGAAACAGTAGAAACAGCTGGTGCACTCATAAATTTATATGAGATAGTTCAGCTGCACAGAATGAAAATTATGTCCTACTAACACTTTTTAATTAACTATAAAAGAGATTGCATTGCAAATTATAGAGATAATATCTGTTATTCAAATAAAACTATTGTTTTTTATTATTCAAATAGCTTTCCCAAATTTATTTTACTAATCTCTTCAATAATTAGAAGTTTGGCTCATAAACATGTTTGATGGTACAAAATTGATGTATTTGCCTTTACTCTGAAGGCAGGTTTAGTTTTGTTAACAACTCTTGCAAATTTTCGATTGTGGGGGAAATTAAGATTCTTGGCTAATCCAACTTTTTTTTAAAAATAATTATTGTATTTATTTAAATTATCCCTGCTTTACCTCCTCACCATTATCACAAATAATTAAAAGTTAGATATACTGTGATAATTTGTAGTAATCAGTATTTTTCCCAACAAAATTCCAACATACATTTCATTAGCTTTATACTGATTTTGCTGTCTATTGAGCTAATAGATAACTAACATTGTTGCACAATGGAACAAAGATTTAATTAATCTTGGATAATTTTTAAAAAACCTCTTACCATAGGATTTCTTCTGATATTTCAAAGACTTCAGTCCCATTTTTCAAGGGGAAAATAATTTCCTGAGAGCATGATGTGTACTGACTGCTGAGATAAGATAGTTAACCAGCAACCTGTCTTATAAGTTTGTCTGGGAAATGTAATCTATGTAACCAAGATCATAACCTACTTGAATCTCTTCACTGAGGCAGCTTGGGAAACATAGTTTAGGATGAATCAATAGAATAGTAAAAAATTGAAAAGGGGAAAATGGAGTCTAATTTGAAATCCAGAATAGAGATGAGCAGAAATGGTACTAAGAAATTTGAATGAAGTGTCAAGAATCTAGGCATTAACAGAAAAGAATGGGTCAGAATTCAACAAGATTGTCCAGAGGAAAATTGTGGTGCATCAGAAACAGAGGGCTGGTAGAGTTCAGTGGACTATGAGCTTCTTTACTTTGTTTCCTGTTTCCTACATAGGACCACAAAGGAGCAATTACCTCACCCAGTTTACCAAAGATCTCAACTATTCAGCCTTCTGGGTATCTCACTTTTTTTGTTTTGTTTTTAAACACTGTTTACCATAGCCTACTTGTAGACCAGGAGTTTTTAATGTTTTTTCGTGTGTGTCTATCATGGATCCCTTGGACAGACTGGGGAAGGTCTACTTGGAATAATAATCAAAAGAACATTGCTGTTACTTGAAAGGATGTCAGCCAATCAAGCGCCTCTCACTTTACTCATCATCCATGGACCCTGATCACCTGCCACTCTTCCATATGTACTATCTCTCCATTCCCCCATTAGAATGAAAACTCCTTAAGAGAGGGGACAGACCATTTTGTTTTTGTATTTGTATCTCCATTTCTTAGCACAGTATCTGACACACAGTAAGTGTTTAATAAATGTTATTCATTCATTCATACTTCAAGTCTTGCTCAATAAAGCTGTCTTATTCCTTACTTTAACAAAATTGCTAACAAAAAAATACAGGCGCACAATGGAATTAGTCTGAGCTCTACAAACATGATCACTGCTAAAAAGGGACAGATCTGGATAAATCCTACGCTAACTGCTGACTCCCTAGCTGTTGAGGCCTCATTGCTCGTGTGCCTCTGGGGCATGATAAAGCCCTCAATTTTCCTCTCCCCAAAGGTGGGAGTGCCACCCAAGTAGTTCCTGAATTACCAGTCATGAGGCTGGAAATCTACTTATTTCATATTTAACAAACTGTAAGAAGACCCATCCTGGAATGTTTGCTTGAAGGCAGAATTACTTTGGGTTTCGTGAAACATTCTTCCTTGACATCCAATGGAGGAAAAAATGAAATGTATACTTTTCTGTCACAGCAATAGCTGTGAATATCTTGTCCTATTTAGAAGTCTAACAATTCTTTCCCTTGTACGGTTTCTTGAAGCACTTCAGAGTTATCATCTTCTGCTGGGCAGAACTATTATCTCTATTTTACATCTAGAAAACCTGAGCCTCAGAGATTGTCTTCCCTGGAACTACATGGCTTTGTTCACTGTAAAAATAGCGAACTTAAAGTAAGATTCTTTAAGGATGAAATATCACAGAATCAAAAGTTGGAAAGTAACCCCAAACCCCAAAGGTCATCTTTTTTTGTCATTGTAGTTCTCCTCTTTCCAAATAGAGCTAAATTTGGATATCAACATTATTTTTATGTCTCCACCCAAGAGGCATGTAAATAAAAAAGTCATATACACGCAACTCTATTTAATGAACTGTACCTTTTCATAACATGTATGTCCACAGAAAGAATCAGGCACTATCTATGAGCATTGAGAATACAGATCTCAAGTCAGATGAAAAAATATCTATGTGAACCCCTGGAAAGATTCTGCCATATTTATTTAAGTGTAGAGGCATTATGGCAAGAGCATTGGAATTGTAGTTGGAAGACTTGTATTTCAGTCCTTGTTTTGACACTTACTGGCCTTGTACCCTGGGTAAATTACTGAACTTCCTAAGACCTCAGATACTTCAGCATTAAAATGAGGAAAATTATACTCGCTTACAAAATCACTTAACTAAAATTCAGCATGGATAGTGGATAGAGCGCTGAACTTGGAGTTTGGTGGACCTGTGTTTGAATTCTGCCTCTGACAATTATTGGCAGTATGACCCTGGGCAAGTAATTTGACTTTTCCAGGTCCGAGTTTCTTAACCTTTAAGAGGAAGTTTGTGAAATGAGCCTGTATGTTGTGGAGTTGTGAATATCAAGTGAGAAAATGCATGTAAAAGACTCAGCAAAAAATGTTAGATAATGCTACCTATTTTTGGAGCCTTGGTTTTTTCATCTGCAAAAATGGGAATGAGGTTTCCGCTACCTCTCTCACACAATATGGAGATGTCCGTTGTTACCATTAGTTCTCTTTGCACTGTCACCACCAACCCATTTCCATTTCAAGAAGGAAGTCAGGAAACCTACTTTATGCCCATGGAACCTAAAATACTAGATTTGAAAACAGTGGACCTCAGCTTGAATTCAAATTCTGAAGCATATTACCTGTATACCCCAGGAAGGTCACTTACCAGCTCAGAGACTTTATTTCCTTATCTGGAAAACAAGCAGATTGGATGAGGCAAGATCTAAGGCCCCTTTCAGTTCTGTGACCCATGATGTAATTTTGGTTCTGCCAGGTGTCAGACGAGGTTTTGAGGGTAAAAAGTTACTCTGGGCAAAAAAAGAAAAAAAAAGTGGTTTCTCTGTCATCCCCCCAGGATATTTTTCCACTCATTATTCTAATTTTTTTTGGAGGTCAGGGAAGAGGAGAATAGGAAGTCAGGAACTAACTCCTCATCTTCTCTTTCCATCTCCTGTTCCCTAGACTGTTTCTAGACATCCAGCTTAGTGGTCAGAAAGCTGTGGTAATTAGTAAGGCACTTACAGCTTTATAAATTATTTAAACTTCCTCGGCCTCAATTAGCTCATCTGTAAAATGGGGGTAATAGCATCTATGTCATATGGTAAATGAGATAGCTCTTTTTAAGCCTTAAAGTGCTACAAAATGTTAGCTATCATTTTTGTGGCAACTGCCATTTTTGTAGCTCAACCATGGAACGAGACAACTCCAACTTTACCAGGAGAGAGTAGAGTCACGATGTGGAGCTGAAACAGTTACTTGGTTCTTCTTCTCCTAGGCCAATGATGCTTAAATTCCTAACCTAAACATTGATATTAAAATAAGTCACTATTGCTTACTTTATAATGTAATATTAACTGATAATGAGCATAGAGGGCTTATGTGAATAGCCTTTATAACCCTACAATCTATATGGCTATGCCATGTTTATTAGAAATATAGCTTCACTGAACCATAGAGATTATTTTAATGCAAGGCCTGCATAGGGCATTAGGGATCATCTAGCACAACATCTTGATTTTACAGATGAGGAAACAAAGCAAGAAAAACCAAAAGCCATGCTTAATCAAGCTTAGATAGTGAATTAGTCTAGAACTGGGATTAGAACCCATGTTTTCTGACTCTTTGAGAACATGTTTTTTCTGGAACACCATGTTATGGGTTGACCCAGTATGAGTCTAAATAAAATCATACTTAATAATAGCTTTTCCCTCCCCTCTCACTCAATTTTATTTCTGCCCCTTCCCACTTTTCCTTTGCCATCCCAAACAAAATATGTAAGTTGATGTTGATTTCCCAGCTCTTAAGATATTAAAATGAAATTAAGACCTATAACATATAAGTTAAAATATTTATGAAGATTTGTGTTTTTCCAAAGAGAAAGAAAATGAGAAAAATTGCATAACAGTACATACAGCGAAGAATTGGGGTAGGGGGAGGAGAAAAGAGGGGAGTTTTATGAAAGGACTATGACAGAAGGTCTTCAAGACACAGTGAGCAGATCACATAGGGACATAGGAAGGGAAAAAGTAGTTGGACTAAAGATGAGAGGAAAACCAATAGTAATATTTTGTATTTTTATGACAGCGCTATAGACCTCTCTTTAAAGTTTACTTGCAGCTTTCTAAGAGCTTACCTTTCTACAGTAACTTGTGGTTTCAAGGATGGGAAGAAAATGTTGGAGAGAGTGGGAAAGGAAGGAACAGAGAGGAACACATGAACATGTGGTTGGGAGACCATTTTCCAAAATGCACAGTTTTGTTAGCACATGAAAGGTTAAAATGTTGATAAAGAAGATAGTATTCTAAAGTAAATTTTTAAAGAAGTTAAAAACTAGGTGACATTTGCTACCTTCTGCACTGTCTTAATTATGGCATTCCTAATCTTTTCCTTCCTTTGACTTTCTGATTTCAAGCAGAAAAAAATTTAGTTGTTTCTCTAACATATTTTGCTTTAGTGTTGCACCTAGATATGATATGTAGATAGATATCAGGGAAACAGGATGGTATAGTGAAAAAAAATACACTGGATTTTGAGTGATGTGATCTGAGCTTGAATCATGACTGTGTCATTTACTAGCAAAGTGATGACCAAAACACTTAACCCTATCTAAACTGCAGCTTCTTCATCTGTCAAATGGGTCTAGTGATATTTGTAGTACCCCACAAAGTTATTGTAAGGAGTCTGGGGTGTATGGAATGTTGAGGAAGGACTAGCACCCTTGGTGTGAGGGCTTGCTAAATCCTTTTCAGAGTTGTTCATCTACCGTCAGTGTCCAATCTATCACCCAACTGTCACCTGTGGCTCCAAGAGGTTGTGTCATACTATAGCTACACCGTGCCAAACCATCTTAGCAAATGGGCTAAACTAGGCTGGGGTCAACTGACAGGTCTCAAAACTATGGTGAGTTAGGGGAATGTTTACCCAAGCATATGAAGACTTCCTTCAGTGGAATGGGTAGATAAAAATAATTTATTCCAAGGCTGTGAAGGTAGATGAAGCAGGTACTGTGGAACCCTTAGTGCTTGGTCAGACATTAAAGAAGCCAAGTTTATCCACGGAATCCTGGACTATCACTGGTGTTCTGCCTTTTGTGTTGCCACTGGCCTATGATTATTTTGGGAGAGTGAGACTGATGACTGTGCAGCTCAGCCTCACTTAAGTCCAATTCGTGCACATGAACAATATTGTAAGGAGACTTGTACAAACTTCAGTGTTACATAATTTGAACTATCATTGTTGTCACCTAGCTCAGTAGGTTCTTTTGGAATTGAAACCCTCATAGATTTCTTCACAAAAATAGCCTGTGACTTTTATTTCAGTCTTTCTCATATTCCCTAGGAAATAATTGTGGGAGAGCAAGCTATGGCCCCTGTCCTCCCACACAGGTTCCTTACTTCTAATTTTCCTGCATTTCTACCCCATGGCAAATCACATAATTGTGCCTCTATCCCAATAGATCGAAACTGTCATTATCTTTTCTCGACATTTTCCACTCTCTTTTAAATAAGTCTTTTTACTCTTAAGAATCTGGATGGAGAGATGTGAGGTAGCTATTACTTGAAATTTAAATATAATAATTTAAGCCTAAATATATTGTACACACACACACACACACACACACACATTTATTTAGCAACTGGGTTACCTAGAGCAATTTGCAGCTTTGAAAATTTGCCTTCCTTCTCTTCTATAGGCTCTTTCTCCTTGTTATTCTTCTCTTTCAATATAATGGAACTTCCAGCAAGCTGATATAAATGTATTTGAAAATATTTTAAAATAGCAAAGTTAAGACAATTTTTAAGTAGAGTTAAAGTGATGTCATTGTGTAGTTTATCAATCCATAGAGCAACGTGGGCTGATTATTTTGTGACATAAAAGATATGCAGGGGAAGTTTGGTGCCTACTATGGTAGATATGAGGAAGTTAGGAGGCACAATAGATATAGTGCCAGCTTAAAGTCAGGAAGACTCATCTTCCTCAGTTCAAATCTGACCTCAGATACTTACTGTGTGATCCTGGGCAAGTCACATACCCCTCTTTGCCTCAGTTTCGTCATTTATAAAATGAGCTGGAGAAGGAAATGGCAAATCATTCTAGTACCTCTGCCAAGAAAACCCCAAATGCAGTTGCAAAGAGTCAAATATGACTTAAAATGATAGAACAACCACAAAAATGATAGGTATGTAAGCCAAATAATTTTCCCTACAATGATAAAACTCGTGTGGACTTCACATGTAGTAACAGCAAGGTTCCAAGTTCTTGTGTCACTCCAACATTTTCTTTTCTCTCTGTGGTCTCTAGGCTCAACACAATTTATTCTGGAGGTCTATGTTTTGGTATATAATATTTAAGGATTGTTTAAGTGCTTACAAAGACTCTTGTCCGATTTTACTGGCAATAATGGCCAGGTAAAGGAGGTATTATTGATTGGAGGAGGCTTCAAGACATCAAAACCAAGTGGAGATTTCATCAGAACACACACACTAGAAGGAAGGGGATGGGAATTCTCATGGAACTGAACTGCAATCAATCAGAACTCCTCTATTAAGGACATCCTAATATATCCAAATTACTTGAAAAAAATGTGACTGAAAATTTTCATCTGCACAAATATTTTAATTATTTTATTAAGAAGACTTCCTTCCCACCCCATCCCTTAGGTTCTACAATAATCTAGAACATTATCATCAAAGTATGCTTTCCTCTTTAAAAATAGCGAAAATAATCAGAAAATAACAATTGTCTATAGCAAATTAAATTGCCTATAGCATTTCCCAATGAACAGCTCTGTGAAGTAGTGAGTATAAACTAATCATGTCCATTTTACAAATGAGGAATGAGGTGAACCTAGGAGTCATCCCGGACATCCCCCAGATCCAGGATGCTGCCAAGGCCTGCCAATTTTACCTTTGCAACATCTCCTAAACATGCCTTCTTTTCTCCTCTGACATAGCCATCACTCTGGTGTGCCTTCATTACCTCACAGTTGGATTATTGCAATCTATTGCTACTAGATCTGGGTTTGCCTGCCTCACTTGAAGCTCCACTTGGATCCATCTTTCATTAAGGGACTAGCATGATTTTCCTTAAGTGTAGGTCCAATCACAGGTCTGTTCTATTCAATAAACTCCAGTGGCTTCCTGTTGCCTCCTGGAGCCAATAGAAGATGTCTCTGCTTGGTATTCAAAGTCTTTCATGACCTAGCCCACTCCTCCCTTTCCAATCATCTTAAACCTTACTCCCTGAAGGCATTCTACAGGAACAAGACTACTCAGGGTGGTTTTTGTTTGTCCCTCATGCCTGGAACACTCTCTTCCCTTCACTCTGACTACTGACCTGCCTGGCTTCTTTTAACTCCCAGCTTTCTACAGGAAGACTCCTTCAACTGCTTTTGCTTCTAATGTTTTCCCACTTTTAGTGATTTCCTATTGATCCTCTACATAGCTTGCTTTGTATATATGTATATATGGTCTCCTCCACATGATTGTAAGCTCTCTGAGGGCAGGGAGTTTCTCTGGCCTCTTTTTTTTTGTATCCCCTATGCTTAGTAGAGTGCCTGGTACAGAGTAGGTACTTAGTGTTTATTGAATGAGTGAGCGGATATGTGAAAGTCAGTGTGGTATAATGGGAAAATAAAATTAACACATTTTTAATCTATCATTAGGAGAGATCTGAGTTTGAATCCTAGCTTAACACTAGCTGGGTTATCCTGGCTAAGGCATTTAATTAAACTTTTTACAGTATCTGCAAAATAGGAATAATAAAAGAGGTTTTTATGACGAGAGGGCAATGCATACCTTGAAGTGTAATAGAAATGTGAGTTGTTGCTATAGTCATATAGCTAAAAATATCATAGCTGAGCCTAGAACTCAGATCTTTTGACTCTACACTCAATTTTCTTTTTTATTATATCACACCAGCAATTAATTCCTCATTCTCAAAGAAAATGTTTATTTTTCTTAAAGTAATGTGTTTTCTTTCCCCTATGACTGTCTATATGTGGTCAGGGTTCAAAAATGTTTCAAACCAATCTACAGTTTACAGTCAGATGCCTAACCATAAAGAACACAATGCTTGCTTTGTTGGAAAACGATGACAGTCCATTTTCGGGACAGGAATAACCGAGATTGAATCTGGAGAAGGTGTTTGGCAACTCAGATGGAATTAATAATGGCTTAAGGTGATGGAGGCCCTTAGGGACTGCTGGCAAAGTATCAGCAGGAAGTGTAGGCACCTTGTTTTGCCTTTACCATAACAACAAAATGCATCTTCAGGGAACATAAATATCTAAAGAGATCTGAGACCCAGTATATTGAACACTGGACTTAATTCCAGAAATCCAAGTTCAAGTCTTAAGAAATGTTAGTTGTGTGACATCCTTAGGCAAGTCTCTTACTGTCTCAATGCCCTTTACAGACAAGTTTTGGTTTTCATTGATGAGGGAGTTTCCACAGCAGGAGGGTTATATAAGCACAAGATCTGCCATCTCAGTCCTAATGTTTAACCTTCAACAAAAACCCATTGCAAAGTGCAAATTCAGAGTAAATGTGATGGACACTCTACTGCTCTTTACAGGACAGAATTCAGGTTGAATTGCCAAGAATAAAATGGTAATCTCACAACATTCCAACAATGAGAGTGGTCTGTAGGAGGTCAGAACGACAAGAGATGACATTCGGAATAGGAATAAAATACAGAGAATAGGAAATAACTGCCTGCTCTGCTTTTTTAAATGAGTAAAAATCACAAAACGCTATTGTCAAATCAGGTCACCTTTCTTGTATTTGGGGGAACTTTAGTAGACTTCCTATTTGTAAGAGTTGCAGGTTTAGAGGTTTTTAATGGACAGTATCATGAACCATCTGGAACTGAAAGGAAAATATGACGAGAAAAATCTTAGAGACAGGAAGCTGAATTTTTAAAAATATCACTGCAAGTATTTCCTCAGCAATGCTTCAAGTCTGCTACATGAAGGTATGACTCACCAGGAGTGGAACAAAAATGGGTGCAGTCTCAGGACACCAGGAAGGCTGTTAGCCACGGTGGTCCCAGGGGAAGGAATATGTCATTTCTTGGTAACTTTGAGTTTCTCCGTATGGTTTCTCCTTGAACTTCAGGCCTTTTCTCAACTTATAGAGATGAAGGAAGATGTGAAAGTTTAGGCTAATAAGCATAACACATATAGACATGGCACAGAGAAGCAGATTTAAGATGAATGTGATGAAGGAAATTCCTAACTACTGAGTTATCTCAAAATGAAATGGGAT